>JAJHUQ010000058.1:3120000-3165000 GCA_035773235.1 Eospalax fontanierii | reverse complement strand
CTAACCCGAACCCTAATCTAAACCCAAATCCTAACCCTAACCCTACGCTAACCCATACCCTAACCGTAACCCTAACCCAAACCCTAACCCTAACTCTAATCCAAACCAAACCCCTATCCCTAACTCTAACCCTAACCCTAACCCTAACCAAAACCCTAACACAAACATTAACCCTAAACCTAAACCTAACCGAAACCCTAACCCTAAACCTAACCCTAACACAAACCATAACCCTATTCCAAACCCAAACACTAACCCTAAGCCTATTCCTAACCCTAAACCTAACCCTAACCCTAACGGAACCCATAAACATAACCCTATCCCTAAACACAACCCAACCCAAAACTTAACCCTAAACCTGACCCTAACCCTAACCCTAAAACCGAACACTAAACCTAAACATAAACCTAACCCAAACCCTAACCCTAACCCTAACCCTAACCCAAACCCTGACACTAACAGTAACCCTAACCTAAACCCTAACCCTAACCCTAACCCAAACCCTAACTCTAACCCTAACCCTAACCCAAACCCAAACCCTAACCTAACCCTAACCCTAACAATAACCCAAACACTAACCCTAACGCTAACTCAAACCCTAACCCTAACCCTAACCCACACCCCAACCCAAACCCAAAACCTAACCGTAACCTTCACCCAAACCATGAACCTAATCGTAACCCTAACCCAAACCCAAACCCTGACCATAACCCTAATCCTAACCCTAACCCTAACACTAACCCTAAACCTAACCCTAACCCTAACCCTAACCCTAACACTAACCCAAACCCTAACACTAACTCTAACCCTAATCCAAACCCTAACTCTAACCCTAACTCTAAACCAAACCCAAACCCTAACCCTAAACCTAACCCAAACCCAAACCCTAACCCAAACACTAACCATAACCCTAACCCTAACCCTAACCCAAACCCAAACCCTAACCCTAACGCTAACCCTAAACGAAACCCTAACCATAACCAGAAAACAAACCATAACTCTATCCCTAAACCTAACCCTAATCCTAAACCTAACCCTAAACCAAACGCACACCCTAACCCTAACCCTAATCCAAACGCTAATCCTAACCCTAACCCTAACCCTAACACTAATCCTAACCCTATCCCTAACCCAAATCCTAACCTTATGGCAAACACTCACCCAAAACCTAACCTAAACCCTATCCCTAAACCTAACACTAACCCTAACCCAAACCCAAACCCTAATCCTAACACTAACCCTAACCCTAAACCTAACACTCACCCTAACCCAAACGGAAACCCTAAACCTAACCCTAACCCTAACTCAAACCCTAACCCTAACCCTAACTCAAATACAAACCCTAATCCTAACCCTAATCCTAACCCCAACCCTAACGCAAACCATAACCCTAATCCTAATCGTAACCCTAAAACGAAAACTAACCCTAACCCAAACACTAACCCTTACCCTAACCCTAAACCTAACCCTAACCCTAATTCTAACCCTAACCCTAACCCTAACCCTAACCATAACCATAACCCATACCCTAATCCCAGGGTAGCCTTGAACTGATAATCCTCCTGCCTCACCCCCAAGAGTTGAGTTGTACTTTTTTAAGAGCAAAGATTGGATTCATCAACAATGAAAAAGGAAAATATTTTCCCTCATAGAAAACGATGTTCAAAGTAGTTTTCTGATTCAAATGTAGCTTATAGTACTTAAGAATCCATTATCAATAATATGGTAATTTCTAGAAAGAATGAGGTTGGTTATTTATGTAAACACGTGCAATCCTGGCAAGAGCTGCAGGACAGGGAAGCAACCTTGGCATGACTTGACCAGAGGAGGAGCACCTGCTCTGAAGCTATGATAGACAGGCAGAGCTTTGCAAGTTTGTGCTGAGTGCTATTGGTCAGTCTCCTGTCATTGGTGTCTGATGTGGGCAGGAGTGCTAAGGTCACAGAATCATGGACTAAGATTCTGGAACTCCAAGAGGCAGTGACCTGGCAAAGCATTGTTTAGGGTGTTGCTAGGTGACAAAGCCCTCTCAGATGAGTTGCTGAAACACAGAGTTTCTTGATGGTAGGCTCTAGTGTTTGGGTGACCAGTTTGGAGAGATTTAGTTGACTTTAGGTCAAAGTTCTAGTGTTTGACAAAAAGAAGCAGCCAGGAGAAGATGGGAGGAGGAGGGGAGAAGGTGCTGTGTCCTGCTGGACCTGCCCAGGCCCTGCATATATAGGACCTCTACTACAACGCCTACCTCTACTAACCCTAACCCTAACCCAAACTCTAACCGTAACCCTAACCCTAACCCTATCCTTAACCCTAACACTAACCCTAACCCAAATATTAACCCTAAACCTAACCCTAACCCAAACCCTAACCAAAACCTAACCCTAAACCACAACCTAACCCTAACCCTAACCCGAACCAAACCATAACCGTAACCCTAACCATAACCCTGACAATAACTCTAACACAAATATTAATCCTAAACCTAAGCGTAACACAAACCCTAACCCTAAAACTAACCCTAACCCAAACCCTAACCCTAAACCTCACCCTAACACAAAGCCTAACCGTAACCCTAACCCTAACCCTAACCTAAACCCAAATCCTAACCCTAACCCTAACCCTAACCCATACCCTAACCGTAACCCTAAGCCTAACCCTAACCCTAACCCAAACCCAAACACAAACCCTAATAAGAACCCTAATCCACACCCAAACCCTAACACTAACCCTAACCCTGACCCTAACCCAAAACCTAACTCTAACCTTAACCCTAACCCTAACCCTAAACCTATTCCTAATCCTAACCATAACCATAACCCTAACTATAACACAAACCCTTACCCTAACCATAACCCTAAACCAAACCCTAAGCCTAACCCTAACCCTAACCCTAACACTAAACATAAGCCTAACCCAAACCCAAACACTAACCCTAAGTCTAATCCTAACCCTAACCCTAACCCTAACCCAACCCCTAACCCTAACCCAACAACTAACCCTAAACCTAACCCAAACCCTAACCCTAACCCAAACACTAACCCTAAACATAACCCTAAACCTTACCCTAAACCAAACCGAAACCCTAACCCTAACGCAAACCCTGACCCTAACCCTAACCCTAACGCTAGCCATAACCCAAAGCCTAAACCTAACCCTAACCCTAACACTAACCCAAACTCTAACCTTAAACCTAATGCTAACCCTAACGCTAACTCTAAACCTAACCCTAATCTAAACACTATCCCTAACCCTAACCCTAAACCTAACCCAAAACCAAACCCTAACCCTAACCCTAACCCTTATACAAACACTAAACCTGGCCCAAACCCAAACACAAACCTTAACCCTAACCCTACCCTAACCCAAACCCTAACCTTAACCTTGACCCTATCCCTAACACAAACCCTAAACCTAACCCTAACCCTAACCCTAACCGAAACCTTAAACCTAACCCTAACCCAAACCATAATCCTAACCCTAACCCTAACCCTAACACTAACCCAAACCCTAACCCTAATCCTAAGCATAAACCTAACCTTAACCCTAACCTAAATCAAACCTTAACCCTAACCATATCCGTAACCCTAACCCTAACCATAACGCAAAACCCAACCCTAACTCTAACCCTAACCTTAACCCTAACCCTAACCCTAACCCAAACCCAAAACCTAATCCTAGCCCTAATCCAAACCCAAACCTTAACACTAACCGTAAACCTAACCCTACACCAAACCCTAACTCTAACCTTAACCCTAACCCTTACCCAAACCAAACCATAACCCTAAGCCTAAACCTAAATCTAACCCAAAACCTAACCCTAATCCAAACCCAAACGCAAACCCTAACCCTAACCCTGAGACTTACCCAAACCCAAACCCTAACCCTAACCCCAACATTAACCCTAACCCAAACAAACCCTAATCCTAACCCTAATCCAAACCCAAACCCTAACCCTAACTCTAACCCTAACCCTAACCCAAACCCTAAATCTAATCTTAACCCTAACCTTAGCCCTAACCCTAACCCAAACCCTAACCCTAATCCTAACCCTAACCCCAAATCAAATCCTAACCCTAAACCTAACCCTAAACCTTAGCCTAACCCTAACCCAAACACAAAACCTAACCCTAAATTTAACCCTAAACCTAACCCTAAACTTAAGCCAAACACTAACCCTAACCCTACCCCAAACACTAACCCTAACCCTAAGCCTAACCCCTAACCCCAACCCTAACATTAACCCTAACCCTAACCCTAACAGTAACCGAAACTCAAACCCTAACCCAAACCATAATCCTAATCCTAACCCTAAACCTAACCCACACACTAACGCTAATCCTAACCCTAAACCTAACCCAAAACCTAACCCTAACCCAAACCATAACCCTAAACATAACCCTAAACCTTACCCTAAACCAAACCGAAACCCTAACCCTAAGGCAAACCCTGACCCTAACCCTAACCCTAACGCTAACCATAACCCAAAGCCTAAACCTAACCCTAAACCTAACGCTAACCAAAACCCTAACCTTAAACCTAACGCTAACCCTAACGCTAAATCTAAACCTAACCCTAATCTAACCATGAACCTAATCGTAACACTAACCCTAACCCAAACCCTGACGGTAACCCTAACCCTAACCCTAACCCTAACACAAACCCTAACCCTAACCTAACCCTAACCCTAACCGTAACCCTAACCCTAACCGTAACCCAAACCCAAACCCTAATCCTAACCCTAACCCTAACCCTAAATCTAACACTCACCCCAACCCAAACGGAAACCCTAAACCTAACCGTAAACCTAACCCAAACCCTAACCCTAACCCTAACCCTAATCCTAACCCTAATTCTAACCCTAACCCTAACCCTAACCCTAACCCTAAACCTAACCGTAACCCTAACACTAACCCTAAACCTAACACTAACCCAAACCCTAACCCTAACCTTAACCCTAACCCTGAACCTAAGCCTAACAATAAACCAAACCCTAACCCTAAACCTAACCCTAACCCAAAGCCTAACCCTAAACTTAACAGTAACACAAAACCTAACCCTAACCCTAACCCTAATCCAAACCCAAATCCTAATCCTAACCCTAACCCTAACCCATATCCTAACCGTAACCCTAACCCTGACCCTAACAAAAACACTAACGCTAACCCTAACCCTAACCTAACCCAAACATTAACCCTAAACCTAACCCTAACCCAAACCCTAACCCTAAACCTAACCCCGACCCAACCCCTCACCCTATCCCAAACCCAACCACTAACCCTAAGACTCATCCTACCCCTAACCCTAACCCTAACACTAACCGAACCCATAAACCTAAACCTATCGCTAAACACAAACCTAACGCAAACCTTAACCCTAAACCTGATCCTAACATAACCCTAAACCTAACCCTCACCCTAAACCCGAACACTAAACCTGAACATAAACCTTACCCAAACCCTAACCCTAACACTAACCCTAACCCTAACTCTAAACCTAACACTAACCCTAACCCTAACCCAAACCCTAACCCTAAACCTAACTCTAACCCTAACCCAAACCCTAACCCTAACCCTAACCCTAACCCTAACCCAAACATTAAGCCTAAACCTAACCGTAACCCAAACCCCAACCCTAACCCTAACCCTAACCCTAACCCAAACATTAAGCCTAAACCTAACCGTAACCCAAACCCTAACCCTAAACCTAACTCTAGCCCAAACCCTAACCCTAAACCTAACCCTAACACAAACCCTAACCCTAACCCAAACGGAAACCCTAATCCAAACAGTAACCCTAACCGTAACCCTAACCCTCACCAAAACCCAAACGCAATCCTCACCGTAACCCTAACCCTAACCCAAACCCAAACCCTAACCCTAACTCTAACCCAAACCCTAAACCTAATCCTAATCCTAAACCTAACCCTAACCCAAACCATAACCCTAACCCTAAATGTAACCCTAACCCTAAACCTAACCCTAACCCAAACCCAAACCCTAAACCTAACCCTAATCCTAACCCTAACCCAAACCCTAAACCTAACCCTAACCCAAACCCAAACACTAAACCTAAGCCTAATCCTAACCCTAACCCAAACCCTAAACCTAACCCTAACCCTAACCCAAACCCTAACCATAACCGAATCCAAACTATAACACTATCTCTATACCTAACCCTAACCCTAAACCTAACCCTAACTCACACGCACACCCTAACCCTAACCCTAAACCTAACGCTAAACCTAACCCTAACCCTAACCCTAACCCTAACCCTAACCCTAAACCTAAACCAAACTCTAACTCTAACCCTAACCCTAACCCAAACCCTAACCATAAAAAGAAAACTAACCCTAACCCAAACCCTAACCCTAAAGCTAACCCAAACATTAACCCTCAAGCTAACCCTAACCCAAACTCTAACCCTAAACCTAACCCTAAACCAAACCCAAACCCTAACCCTAACCCTCATCGTAACCCAAACCCTAAACCTAACCCTAACCCCAATCCTTACACAAACCCAAACCCTAACCCTAACCCTAAACCTAACCCTAACCCAAACCCAAACCCTAAGCCAAACCCAAACCCTAACCCTAACCCTAACCTTAACCCAAACCCAAACCCTAACCCTAACCCTATCCCAAACCCTAACCATAACCAGAACCCAAACCATAACTCTATCCCTAAACCTAACCCTAACCGTAAACCTAACCCTAAACCAAACACACACCCTAACCATAAATATAACCCAAACCCTATACCTAACCCTAACTCTAACCCAAACATTAACCCTAAACCTAACCCTAACCCAAACCCAAACCCTAACCCTAACCATAACCCTAACCCAAACTCTACCGGTAACCCTAACCCTAACACTAAACCTAACACTAAACCAAACCCTAACCCTATACCTAACCCTAACCCTAACCCAAACATTAACCCTAAACCTAACCCTAACCCAAACCCTAACCCTAAACCTAACCCTAACCCTAACCCAAACCCTAACCATAACCATAACCCTAACCCTACCCCAAACCCTACCCCTAAAGCTAACCCAAACATTAACCCTAAACCTAACCCTAACACAAACCCTAAACCTAACCCTAACCCTAAACCAAACCCTAACCCTAACCATAACCCAAACATTAACCCTAAACCTAACCCTAACCCTAACCCAAACCCTAACCCTAAACCTAACCCTAGCCCTAACCCTAACCCTAAACCTAACCCTAACACAAACCCTAACCAAACCCAAACCCAAACCCAATCCATAACCATAAACCTAACCCTAACCCAAACTCTAACCGTAACCGTAACCCTAACCCTAACCCTAACCCTAACCCTAAACCTAACACTAACCCAAACCCTAACCCTAACCCTAACCCAAACATTAAACCTAAAGCTAACCCTAAACCAAACCCTAACAATAAACCTAACCCTAACCCAAACTCTAACCCTAATCCTAACCCTAACACAAACCCTAACCCTAACGCTAACCAAACCAAATCCTAACCCTTACACTAACCCTAACCCAACCCTAATCCTAAACGAAACTCAAACACTAACCCTAATTCTCACCCTAACCCTAATCGAAAACCTAACACTAACCCTACCCCAAACCATAACTCTATCCCAAAACCTAACCTTAAAACTAAACCAAACCCAAACCTTAACCCTGACACTAACCCTAACCCTAACCCTAACCCAAACCCAAACCCTAACGCTAACACAAAACCTAACCCTAAACCAAACCCTAACCCTATCCCTAACCCTAACCATAAACCTAAATGTAACCCTAACACAAACGCAAACCCTACCCCTAACCCTAACTCTAAACCTAACACTAACCCTAACCCTAACCCAAACCCTAACCCTAAACCTAACTCTAACCCTAACCCAAACCCTAACCCTAACCCTAACCCTAACCCTAACCCAAACATTAAGCCTAAACCTAACCGTAACCCAAACCCTAACCCTAAACCTAACCCTAGCCCAAACCCTAACCCTAAACCTAACCCTAACACAAACCCTAACCCTAACCCAAACGGAAACCCTAATCCAAACAGTAACCCTAACCGTAACGCTAACCCTCACCAAAACCCAAACGCAATCCTCACCCTAACCCTAACCCTAACCCAAACCCAAACCCTAACCCTAACTCTAACCCAAACACTAACCCTAATCCTAATCCTAAACCTAACCCTAACCCAAACCATAACCCTAACCCTAAATGTAACCCTAACCCTAAACCTAACCCTAACCCAAACCCAAACCCTAAACCTAACCCTAATCCTAACCCTAACCCAAACCCTAAACCTAACCCTAACCCTAACCCAAACCCTAACCATAACCGAATCCAAACTATAACACTATCTCTATACCTAACCCTAACCCTAAACCTAACCCTAACTCACACGCACACCCTAACCCTAACCCTAACCCTAACCCTAACACAAACCTAACCCTAATCCTAACCCTAACCCTAACCCTAACCCTAACCCAAACCCTAACACTAACCCTAATTCTAACCCAAACCCTAACTCTAAACCTAACCCTAACCCTAAACCTAACCCTAACTCACACGCACACCCTAACCCTAACCCTAACCCTAACCCTAAACCTAACACAAAACCTAACCCTAACCCTAACCCTAAACCTAAACCTAACCCAAACCCTAACACTAACCATAACCCTAACCCAAACCCTAACTCTAAACCTAACCCTAACAAAAACCCAAACCCTAACCCTAACCCTAACCCTAACCCTAACCCTAACCCTAACCCAAACCCAAACACTAAACATAACCCTAATCCTAACCCAAACCCAAACACTAAACCTAACCCTAACCCTAACCCTAAAACCGAACACTAAACCTGAACATAAACCTAACCCTAACACTAACCCTAACCCTAAACCTAAACCCAAACCCTAAACCTAACCCTAACCCTAACCCAAAACCTAACCATAACCAGCATCTAAACTATAACACTATACCTAAACCTAACCCTAACCCTAAACCTAACCCTAACCCAAACGCACACCCGAACCCTAACCCTAACCCTAACCCTAACCCTAACCCTAACACAAACCCTAACCCAAACCCAAACCCTAACACTAACCCTAAACCTAACCCAAACACTAAACCTAGCCCTAACCCAAAACGAAACCCTTATCCTAACCCTAACCCTAACCCTAACGCTAATCCTAACTCAAACCAAACCCTAACACTAACCCTAACCCTAAACCTAACCCTAATCCAAACCCAAACCCTAACCCTAATCCTAACCGTAACACAAACCCTAACCATAACCAGAACACAAACCATAATTCTATCCTTAAATCTAACCCTAACCCTAAACCTAACCCTAACCCAAATGCATACCCTAACCCTAACCCTAACCCTAACCCTAACCCAAACCCTAACCCTAACCTTAAACTAAACTTAACCCTAACCCAAATGCTAACCCTAACCCTAACCCTAACCCTAACCCTAACCCAAACCCTAACCCTAACCTTAAACTAAACTTAACCCTAACCCAAATGCTAACCCTAACCCTAACCCTAACCCTAACCTAATCCTAAACCTAACCTTAACCCAAGTCCTAAACTTATCGAAAACCCTCACCCTAAACCTAACCGAAACCCTAACCCTAACCCTAACCCTAACCCTAACCCTAACACTAACCCTAACCCTAAACCTAAACCCTAACCCTAACACTAACCCTAACCCTAACCCTAACACTCACCCTAACCCAAACGGAAACCCTAAACCTAACCCTAACCCTAACCCAAACCCTAACCATAACCATAACCCTAACCCTAACCCAAACCCTAACCCTTAAGCTAACCCAAACATTAACCCTAAACCTAACCCTAACACAAACCCTAACCCTAACCCTAACCCTAAACCAAACCCTAACCCTAACCATAACCCAAACATTAACCCTAAACCTAACCCTAACCCTAACCCAAACCCTAACCCTAAACCTAACCCTAGCCCTAACCCTAACCCTTAACCTAACCCTAACACAAACCCTAACCAAACCCAAACCCAAACCCAATCCATAACCCTAAACCTAACCCTAACCCAAACTCTAACCGTAACCGTAACCGTAACCCTAACCCTCACCCTAACCCTAACCCTAAACCTAACACTAACCCAAACCCTAACCCTAACCCTAACCCTAACCCAAACATTAAACCTAAAGCTAACCCTAAACCAAACCCTAACAATAAACCTAACCCTAACCCAAACTCTAACCCTAATCCTAACCCTAAAACAAACCCTAACCCTAACGCTAACCAAACCAAATCCTAACCCTTACACTAACCCTAACCCTACCCTAATCCTAAACGAAACTCAAACACTAACCCTAATTCTCACCCTAACCCTAATCGAAAACCTAACACTAACCCTACCCCAAACCATAACTCTATCCCAAAACCTAACCTTAAAACTAAACCAAACCCAAACCTTAACCCTGACACTAACCCTAACCCTAACCCTAACCCAAACCCAAACCCTAACGCTAACACAAAACCTAACCCCAAACCAAACCCTAACCCTATCCCTAACCCTAACCATAAACCTAAATGTAACCCTAACACAAACGCAAACCCTACCCCTAACCCTAACCCTAACCCTAACCCTAACTCTAAACCTAACACTAACCCTAACCCTAACCCAAACCCTAACCCTAAACCTAACTCTAACCCTAACCCAAACCCTAACCCTAACCCTAACCCTAACCCTAACCCAAACATTAAGCCTAAACCTAACCGTAACCCAAACCCTAACCCTAAACCTAACCCTAGCCCAAACCCTAACCCTAAACCTAACCCTAACACAAACCCTAACCCTAACCCAAACGGAAACCCTAATCCAAACAGTAACCCTAACCGTAACGCTAACCCTCACCAAAACCCAAACGCAATCCTCACCCTAACCCTAACCCTAACCCAAACCCAAACCCTAACCCTAACTCTAACCCAAACCCTAACCCTAATCCTAATCCTAAACCTAACCCTAACCCAAACCATAACCCTAACCCTAAATGTAACCCTAACCCTAAACCTAACCCTAACCCAAACCCAAACCCTAAACCTAACCCTAATCCTAACCCTAACCCAAACCCTAAACCTAACCCTAACCCTAACCCAAACCCTAACCATAACCGAATCCAAACTATAACACTATCTCTATACCTAACCCTAACCCTAAACCTAACCCTAACTCACACGCACACCCTAACCCTAACCCTAACCCTAACCCTATACACAAACCTAACCCTAATCCTAACCGTAACCCTAACCCTAACCCTAACCCAAACCCTAACACTAACCCTAATTCTAACCCAAACCCTAACTCTAAACCTAACCCTAACCCTAAACCTAACCCTAACTCACACGCACACCCTAACCCTAACCCTAACCCTAACCCTAAACCTAACACAAAACCTAACCCTAACCCTAACCCTAAACCTAAACCTAACCCAAACCCTAACACTAACCATAACCCTAACCCAAACCCTAACTCTAAACCTAACCCTAACAAAAACCCAAACCCTAACCCTAACCCTAACCCTAACCCTAACCCTAACCCTAACCCAAACCCAAACACTAAACATAACCCTAATCCTAACCCAAACCCAAACACTAAACCTAACCCTAACCCTAACCCTAAAACCGAACACTAAACCTGAACATAAACCTAACCCTAACACTAACCCTAACCCTAAACCTAAACCCAAACCCTAAACCTAACCCTAACCCTAACCCAAAACCTAACCATAACCAGCATCTAAACTATAACACTATACCTAAACCTAACCCTAACCCTAAACCTAACCCTAACCCAAACGCACACCCGAACCCTAACCCTAACCCTAACCCTAACCCTAACCCTAACACAAACCCTAACCCAAACCCAAACCCTAACACTAACCCTAAACCTAACCCAAACACTAAACCTAACCACAACCCGAAACGAAACCCTTATCCTAACCCTAACCCTAACCCTAACGCTAATCCTAACTCAAACCAAACCCTAACACTAACCCTAACCCTAAACCTAACCCTAATCCAAACCCAAACCCTAACCCTAATCCTAACCGTAACACAAACCCTAACCATAACCAGAACACAAACCATAATTCTATCCTTAAATCTAACCCTAACCCTAAACCTAACCCTAACCCAAATGCATACCCTAACCCTAACCCTAACCCTAACCCTAACCCAAACCCTAACCCTAACCTTAAACTAAACTTAACCCTAACCCAAATGCTATCCCTAACCCTAACCCTAACCCTAACCCTAACCCAAACCCTAACCCTAACCTTAAACTAAACTTAACCCTAACCCAAATGCTAACCCTAACCCTAACCCTAACCCTAACCTAATCCTAAACCTAACCTTAACCCAAGTCCTAAACTTATCGAAAACCCTCACCCTAAACCTAACCGAAACCCTAACCCTAACCCTAACCCTAACCCTAACCCTAACACTAACCCTAACCCAAACCCAAACCCTAATCCTAACACTAACCCTAACCCTAACCCTAACACTCACCCTAACCCAAACGGAAACCCTAAACCTAACCCTAAACCTAACCCTAACCCTAACCCAAACCCTAACCATAACCATAACCCTAACCCTAACCCAAACCCTAACCCTAAAGCTAACCCAAACATTAACCCTAAACCTAACCCTAACACAAACCCTAACCCTAACCCTAACCCTAAACCAAACCCTAACCCTAACCATAACCCAAACATTAACCCTAAACCTAACCCTAACCCTAACCCAAACCCTAACCCTAAACCTAACCCTAGCCCTAACCCTAACCCTAAACCTAACCCTAACACAAACCCTAACCAAACCCAAACCCAAACCCAATCCATAACCCTAAACCTAACCCTAACCCAAACTCTAACCGTAACCGTAACCGTAACCCTAACCCTAACCCTAACCCTAAACCTAACACTAACCCAAACCCTAACCCTAACCCTAACCCTAACCCAAACATTAAACCTAAAGCTAACCCTAAACCAAACCCTAACAATAAACCTAACCCTAACCCAAACTCTAACCCTAATCCTAACCCTAACACAAACCCTAACCCTAACGCTAACCAAACCAAATCCTAACCCTTACACTAACCCTAACCCAACCCTAATCCTAAACGAAACTCAAACACTAACCCTAATTCTCACCCTAACCCTAATCGAAAACCTAACACTAACCCTACCCCAAACCATAACTCTATCCCAAAACCTAACCTTAAAACTAAACCAAACCCAAACCTTAACCCTGACACTAACCCTAACCCTAACCCTAACCCAAACCCAAACCCTAACGCTAACACAAAACCTAACCCTAAACCAAACCCTAACCCTATCCCTAACCCAAACATTAAGCCTAAACCTAATCGTAACCCAAACCCTAACCCTAAACCTAACCCTAGCCCAATCCCTAACCCTAAACCTAACCCTAACACAAACCCTAACCCTAACCCAAACGGAAACCCTAATCCAAACAGTAACCCTAACCGTAACGCTAACCCTCACCAAAACCCAAACGCAATCCTCACCCTAACCCTAACCCTAACCCAAACCCAAACCCTAACCCTAACTCTAACCCAAACCCTAACCCTAATCCTAATCCTAAACCTAACCCTAACCCAAACCATAACCCTAACCCTAAATGTAACCCTAACCCTAAACCTAACCCTAACCCAAACCCAAACCCGAAACCTAACCCTAATCCTAACCCTAACCCAAACCCTAAACCTAACCCTAACCCTAACTCAAACCCTAACCATAAACCTAAATGTAACCCTAACACAAACGCAAACCCTACCCCTAACCCTAACCCTAACCCTAACCCTAACTCTAAACCTAACACTAACCCTAACCCTAACCCAAACCCTAACCCTAAACCTAACTCTAACCCTAACCCAAACCCTAACCCTAACCCTAACCCTAACCCTAACCCAAACATTAAGCCTAAACCTAACCGTAACCCAAACCCTAACCCTAAACCTAACCCTAGCCCAAACCCTAACCCTAAACCTAACCCTAACACAAACCCTAACCCTAACCCAAACGGAAACCCTAATCCAAACAGTAACCCTAACCGTAACGCTAACCCTCACCAAAACCCAAACGCAATCCTCACCCTAACCCTAACCCTAACCCAAACCCAAACCCTAACCCTAACTCTAACCCAAACCCTAACCCTAATCCTAATCCTAAACCTAACCCTAACCCAAACCATAACCCTAACCCTAAATGTAACCCTAACCCTAAACCTAACCCTAACCCAAACCCAAACCCCAAACCTAACCCTAATCCTAACCCTAACCCAAACCCTAAATCTAACCCTAACCCTAACCCAAACCCTAACCATAACCGAATCCAAACTATAACACTATCTCTATACCTAACCCTAACCCTAAACGTAACCCTAACTCACACGCACACCCTAACCCTAACCCTAACCCTAACCCTAACACAAACCTAACCCTAACCCTAACCCTAACCCTAAACCTAACCCTATCCCAAACCCTTACAAAAACCCTAACCCTAACCCAAACCCTAACTCTAAACCTAACCCTAACCCTAAACCTAACCCTAACTCACACGCACACCCTAACCCTAACCCTAACCCTAACCCTAAACCTAACACAAAACCTAACCCTAACCCTAACCCTAAACCTAAACCTAACCCAAACCCTAACACTAACCATAACCCTAACCCAAACCCTAACTCTAAACCTAACCCTAACAAAAACCCAAACCCTAACCCTAACCCTAACCCTAACCCTAACCCTAACCCTAACCCTAACCCTAACCCAAACCCAAACACTAAACATAACCCTAATCCTAACCCAAACCCAAACACTAAACCTAACCCTAACCCTAACCCTAAAACCGAACACTAAACCTGAACATAAACCTAACCCTAACACTAACCCTAACCCTAAACCTAAACCCAAACCCTAAACCTAACCCTAACCCTAACCCAAAACCTAACCATAACCAGCATCTAAACTATAACACTATACCTAAACCTAACCCTAACCCTAAACCTAACCCTAACCCAAACGCACACCCGAACCCTAACCCTAACCCTAACCCTAACCCTAACCCTAACACAAACCCTAACCCAAACCCAAACCCTAACACTAACCCTAAACCTAACCCAAACACTAAACCTAGCCCTAACCCAAAACGAAACCCTTATCCTAACCCTAACCCTAACCCTAACGCTAATCCTAACTCAAACCAAACCCTAACACTAACCCTAACCCTAAACCTAACCCTAATCCAAACCCAAACCCTAACCCTAATCCTAACCGTAACACAAACCCTAACCATAACCATAACACAAACCATAATTCTATCCTTAAATCTAACCCTAACCCTAAACCTAACCCTAACCCAAATGCATACCCTAACCCTAACCCTAACCCTAACCCTAACCCAAACCCTAACCCTAACCTTAAACTAAACTTAACCCTAACCCAAATGCTAACCCTAACCCTAACCCTAACCCTAACCCTAACCCTAACCCTAACCCTAACCTTAAACTCAACCTAACCCTAACGCAAATGCTACCCCTAACCCTAACCCTAACCCTAACCTAATCCTAAACCTAACCTTAACCCAAGTCCTAAACTTATCGAAAACCCTCACCCTAAACCTAACCGAAACCCTAACCCTAACCCTAACCCTAACCCTAACCCTAACACTACCCTAACCCAAACCCAAACCCTAATCCTAACACTAACCCTAACCCTAACCCTAACACTCACCCTAACCCAAACGGAAACCCTAAACCTAACCCTAAACCTAACTCACACCCTAACCCTAACCCTAACACTAACCCTAACCCTAATCTAACCCTAACCCTAACCCAAACCATAACCCTAATTCTAATCATATCCCTAACCCTAAACCTAACCCTAACCCAAACACTAACCCTAACCCTAACATTAACCTAACCCTAACCCAAATTCTAACCCTAACCCTAACCATAACCATAACCCATACCCTAATCCGAGGGTAGCCTTGAACTGATAATTCTCCTGCCTCACCCCCAAGAGTTGAGTTGTACTTTTTTAAGAGCAAAGATTGGATTCAGCAACAATGAAAAAGGAAAATATTTTCCCTCATTGAAAACGATGTCCAAAGTAGTTTTCTGATTCAAATGTAGCTTATAGTACTTAAGAATCCAATATCAATGATATGGTAATTTCTGGAAAGAATGAGGTTGGTTATTTATGTAACCACGTGCAATCTTGGCAAGAGCTGCAGGACTGGGAAGCAACCTTGGCATGACTTGACCAGGGGAGGCGCACCTGCTCGGAAGCTATGATAGACAGGCAGAGCTCTGCAAGTGAGTGCTGAGTGCTATTGGTCAGTCTCCTGTCATTGGTGTCTGATGTGGGCAGGAGTGCTGAGGTCACAGAATCTTGGACTAAGATTCTGGAACTCCAAGAGGCAGTGACCAGGCAAACATTGTTTAGGGTGTCGCTAGGTGACAAAGCCCTCTCAGATAAGTTGCTGAAACACAGAGGTTTCTTGGTGGTAGGCTCTTGTGTTTGGGTGACAAGTTTGGAGAGATTTAGTTGACTTTAGGTCAAAAATCTAGTGTTTGACAAAAAGAAGCAGCCAGGAGAAGTGGGAGGAGGAGGGGAGAAGGTGGTGTGGTCTGCTAGCCATGCCCAGGCCCTCCACATACAGGACCTCTACTACTAACCCTAATAGCCTACCTCTACTAACCCTAACGCTAACCCTAACCCTAACCCTAACCCTAATCCTAAACCTAACCTAACACTAACCCTATACCTAACCCTAACTCTAACCCAAACATTAAACCTAAACCTAACCCTAACCCTAACCCTAAGACTAAACCTAACCATAACCCAAACATTAACCCTAAACCTAACCGTAACCCTAGCCCAAACCCTAACCCTAAACGTCACACTAACACAAACCCTAACCCTAACCCTAATCCAAACACTAACCCTAACCCTAACCCTAACCCTCACCAAAACCCAAACACAATCCTCACCCTAACCCTAACCCTAACCCAAACCCAAACGTTAACCCTAACTCTAACCCAAACCCTAACCTTAATCCTAATCCTAAACCTAACCCTAACCCAAACCATAACCCTAAACCTAAATGTAACCCTAACCCTAAACCTAACCCTAACCCAAACCCAAACACTAAACCTAACCCTAATCCTAACCCTAACCCAAACCCTAAACCTAACCCTAACCCTAACCAAAACGCTAACCATAACCGGATTCCAAACTATAACACTATCTCTATACCTAACCCTAACCCTAAACCTAACCCTAACTCACACGCACACCCTAACCCTAACCCTAACCCTAAACCTAACACAAACCCTAACCCTAACCCTAAACCTAACCCTAACCCAAACCCTAACACTAACCCTAACCCTAAACCAAACCCTAACTCTAAACCTAACCCTAACCGTAAACCTAACCCTAACTCACACGCACACCCTAACCCTAACCCTAACCCTAACCCTAAACCTAACACAAAACCTAACCCTAACCCTAACCCTAACCCTAAACCTAACCCAAACACTAACACTAACCATAACTCTAACCCAAACCCTAACTCTAAACCTAACCCTAACCCAAACCCAAACCCTCACCCTAACCCTAACCCAAACCCAAACCCTAACACTAACCCTAAACCTAACCCAAACCCTAAACCTAACCCTAACCCAAAACCAAACCCTAATCCTAACCCTAACCCTAACCCTAACCCTAATCCTAACTCAAACCAAACCCTAACACTAACCCTAACCCTAAACCTAACCCTAATCCAAACCCAAACCCTAACCCTAATCCTAACCGTAACCCAAACCCTAACCATAACCAGAACACAAACCATAACGCTATCCCTAAATCTAACCCTAACCCTAACCCTAACCCTAACCCAAACCCTAACCCTAACCTTAAACAAAACTTAACCCTAACCCAAATGCTAACCCTAACCCTAACCCTAACCCTAACCTAATCCTAAACCTAACCTTAACCCAAATCCTAAACTTATCGAAAACCCTCACCCTAAACCTAACCTAAACCCTAACCCTAACCCTAACCCTAACCCTAACCCTAACACTAACCCTAACCCAAACCCAAACCCTAATCCTAACACTAACCCTAACCCTAACCGTAACACTCACCCTAACCCAAACGGAAACCCTAAACCTAACCCTAAACCTAACTCACACCCTAACCCTAACCCTAACCCTAACCCTAACCCTAACCCTAATCCAAACCACAACCCTAAACCTAATCGTATCCCTAACCCTAAACCTAAGCCTAACCCAAACACTAACCCTAACCCTAACCCTAACCCAACGCACAAACCTAAACCTATCCCTAAACACAACCCTAACCCAAATCTTAACCCTAGCCCTAACACTAAACCTAACTGCAAACCTAACGCTAACTCTAACACTAACCATAAACCCTAACACTAAAGCTGAACCTAAACCTAACCCAAACCCTAACCCTAACACTAACCCTAAACCTAACCGTAATCCAAACCCACACTCTAACCATAAACCTAACCCTAAACCAAACCCAAACCCTAACACTAAACTTAACACTAACCCTAATCCTAACCCAAACCCAAAACCTAACCCTAACCCTAACCTTGACCATAACCCAAACCCTAACCCTAATCCAAACCCTAACCCTAACCCTAACACTAACCCTAACCCAAACCCTAACACTAACCCTAACTCTAACCCAAACACTAACCTTAACTCTAAACCTAACGCAACCCCAAACACTAACCATAAACCTAACGCAAACCCAAACCCTAACTCTAACCCTAACACAAACCATAACCCTAATCCTAACCCTAACCCTAACTCAAACCCTAACCCTAACCCTAATCGTAACCCTAACCCTAACCCGAACCCTAACCCAAACACTAATCCTAACCCTAACCCTAAACCTAACCCTAACCCTAATTCTAACCCTAACCCTAACCATAAACCATACCCTAATCCCAGGGCAGCCTTGAACTGATAATCCTCCTGACTCACCCCCAAGACTTCAGTTGTACTTTTTTAAGAGCAAAGATTGGATTCAGCAACAATGAAAAAGGAAAATATTTTCCCTCATAGAGAACGATGCCCAAAGTAGTTTTCTGTTTCAAATGTAGCTTATAGTACTGAAAAATTCAATGTCAATAATATGGTAATTTCTAGAAAGAATGAGGTTGGTTATTTATGTAATCACGTGCAATCTGGCAAGAGCTGCAGGACTGGGAAGCAACCTTGGCATGACTTGACCAGGGAAGGAGCACCTGCTCTGAAGCTGTGATAGACAGGCAGAGTTTTGTAAGTGAGTGCTGAGTGCTATTGGTCAGTCTCCTGTCATTGGTGTCTGAAATGGGCAAGATGCTGAGGTCACAGAATCTTGGATTAAGATTCTGGAACTCCAAGAGGCAGTAACCTGGCAAAGCATTGTTTAGGGTGTTGCTAGGTGAAAAAGCCCTCTCAGATGAGTTGCTGAAACACAGAGGTTTCTTGGTGGTAGGCTGAAGTGTTTGGGTGACCAGTTTGGAGAGATTTAGTTGACATTAGATCAAAGTTCTAGTCATTGACAAAAAGAAGCAGCCAGGAGAAAATGGGAGGAGGAGGGGAGAAGGTGGTGTGGCCTGCTGGTCGTGCCCAGACCCTCCACATACAGGACCTCTACTAAAACGCCTACCTCTACGAACCCTGACCCTAATCCTAACCCTAACCCTAACCCTAACCGTAACCTAACACTAACCCTATACCTATCCCTAACCCTGACCCAAACATTAACCCTAAACCTAAACCTAACCCAAACCCTAAGCCTAAACCTAACCCTAACCCAAACCCTAACCCTAACCCTAACGCTAACCCTAACCCTAAGCCTAACCTAACCCGAATCCTAACCCTAACCCTAACCCTAACCCTAACCGAACCCATAAATCTAAACCTATCCCTAAACACCACCCTAACCCAAATCTTAACCCTAACCCTAACACTAAACCTAACTGTAAACCTAATTCTAACTCTAACCCTAACCCGAAACCCTAACACTAAACCTGAACCTAAACCTAACCCAAACCCTAACCCTAACACTAACTCTAAACCTAACCCTAATCCAAACCCACACCCCAACCCCAAACCTAACCCCAAACCAAACCCAAACCCTAACACTAATCTTAACACTAACCCTAATCCTAACCCAAACCCAAACCCTAACCCTAACCCTAACCTTAACAATAACCCAAACCCTAACCCTAATCCAAACCCTAACCCTAACCCTAACCCTAACCCTAACCCTAACCCAAACCCTAACACTAACCCTAACTCTAACCCAAACCCTAACCTTAACCCTAAACCTAACGCAAACCCAAACACTAACCATAACCCTAAACCCAACCCTAACTCTAAACGTAACCCTAACCCAAACCCAAACCCTAACCCTAACCCTACCCCTAACCCTAACCCTAACCCAAACCCAAACACTAAACATAACCCTAATCCTAACCCAAACCCTAACCCTAACCCTAACCCTAACCCTAACCGTAAAACCGAACACTAAACCTGAACATAAACCTAACCCTAATACTAACCCTAACCCTAACCCTAAACCCAAACCCTAAACCTAACCCTAACCCTAACCCAAAACCAAACCATAAACAGCATCTAAACTATAACACTATCCCTAACCCTAACCCTAACCCTAACCCTAACCCTAACCCTACCACAAACCCTAACCCAATCCCAAACCCTAACACTAACCCTAAACCTAACCCAAACCCTAAACCTAAATCTAACCCAAAACCAAACCCTAATCCTAACCCTAACCCTAACCCTAACCCTAAGCCTAATCCTAACTCAAACCAAACCCTAACACTAACCCTAACCCTAAACCTAACCCTAATCCAAACCCAAACCCTAACCCTAATCCTAACCGTAACCCAAACCCTAACCATAACCAGAACACAAACCATAACTCTATCCCTAAATCTAACCCTAACTCTATACCTAACCCTAACCCAAACGCACACCCTAACCCTAACCCTAACCCTAACCCAAACCCTAACCCTAACCTTAAACTAAACTTAATCCTAACCCAAATGCTAACCCTAACCCTAACGCTAACCCTAACCTAGTCCTAAACCTAACTTTAACCCAAATCCTAAACTTATCGAAAACCCTCACCCTAAACCTAACCTAAACCCTAACCCTAACCCTAACCCTAACCCTAACCCTAACCCTAACACTAACCCTAACCCAAACCCAAACCCTAATCCTAACACTAACCCTAACCCTAACCATAACATTCACCCTAACCCAAACGGAAACCCTAAACCTAACCCTAAACCTAACTCACACCCTAACCCTAACCCTAACCCTAACCCTAACCCTAACCCTAATCTAACCCTAACCCTAACCCAAACCATAACCATAATCCTAATCATATCCCTAACCCTAAACCTAACCCTAACACAAACACTAACCCTAACCCTAACCATAAACCTAACCCTAACCCTAATTCTAATCCTAACCCTAACCATAACCATAACCCATACCCTAATCCGAGGGTAGCCTTGAATTTATAATCCTCCTGCCTCACCCCCAAGAGTTGAGTTGTACTTTTTTAAGAGCAAAGATTGGATTCAGCAACAATGAAAAAGGAAAATATTTTCCCTCATTGAAAACGATGTCCAAAGTAGTTTTCTGATTCAAATGTAGCTTATAGTACTTAAGAATCCAATATCAATAATATGGTAATTTCTAGAAAGAATGAGGTTGGTTATTTATGTAACCACGTGCAATCCTGGCAAGAGTTGCAGGACTGGGAAGCAACCTTGGCATGACTTGACCAGGGGAGGCGCACCTGCTCGGAAGCTATGATAGACAGGCAGAGCTCTGCAAGTGAGTGCTGAGTGCTATTGTTCAGTTTCCTGTCATTGGTGTCTGATGTTGGCAGGAGTGCTGAGGTCACAGAATCTTGGACTAAGATTCTGGTACTCCAAGAGGCAGTGACCAGGCAAACATTGTTTAGGGTGTTGCTAGGTGACAAAGCCCTCTCAGATAAGTTGCTGAAACACAGAGGTTTCTTGGTGGTAGGCTCTTGTGTTTGGGTGACAAGTTTGGAGAGATTCAGTTGACTTTAGGTCAAAAATCTAGTGTTTGACAAAAAGAAGCAGCCAGGAGAAGTGGGAGGAGGAGGGGAGAAGGTGGTGTGGCCTGCTGGCCATGTCCAGGCCCTCCACATACAGGACCTCTACTACTAACCCTAATTGCCTACCTCTACTAACCCTAACGCTAACCCTAACCCTAACCCTAACACTAACCCTAACTCTAATCCTAAACCTAACCTAACACTAACCCTATACCTAACCCTAACCCTAACTCAAACCCTAACCCTAACCCTAACCCTAATTCTAACCCTAACATTAAACCTAATCCTAACCCAAACTCTAACCGTAACCGTAACCGTAACCCTAACCCTAACCCTAACCCTAACCCTAACACTAACCCAAACCCTAACCCTAACCTTAACCCTAACCCAAATATTAACACTAAACCTAACCCTAACCTAAACCCTAACCCTAAACCTAACACTAACCCAAACCCAAACCCTAACCATAACCATAATCCTAACCCTAACCCAAACCCTAAACCTAAAGCTAAACCAAACATTAACCCTAAACCTAAACCTAACCCAAACCCTAACCCTAAACCTAACCCTAACCCAAACCCTAACCCTAACCCTAACCTTAACAATAACCCAAACCCTAACCCTAATCCAAACCCTAACCCTAACCCTAACCCTAACCCTAACCCTAACCCAAACCCTAACACTAACCCTAACTCTAACCCAAACCCTAACCTTAACCCTAAACCTAAGGCAAACCCAAACACTAACCATAACCCTAACGCAAACCCAAACCCTAACCCTAACCCTAACACAAACCATAACCCTAATCCTAACCCTAATCCTAACCCGAACCCTAACCCTAACCCTAATCCTAACCCTAACCCTAACTCGAACCCTAAGCCAAACACTAATCCTAACCCTAACCCTAAACCTAACCCTAAACCTAATTCTAACCCTAACCCTAACCAAAAACCATACCCTAATCATAGGGTAGCCTTGAACTGATAATCCTCCTGACTCACCCCCAAGACTTGAGTTGTACTTTTTTAAGAGCAAAGATTGGATTCAGCAACAATGAAAAAGGAAAATATTTTCCCTCATAGAGAACGATGCCCAAAGTAGTTTTCTGTTTCAAATGTAGCTTATAGTACTGAAAAATTCAATATCAATAATATGGTAATTTGTAGAAAGAATGAGGTTGGTTATTTAGGTAACCACGTGCAATCCTGGCAAGAGCTGCAGGACTGGGAAGCAACCTTGGCATGACTTGACCAGGGAAGGAGCACCTGCTCTGAAGCTGTGATAGACAGGCAGAGCTTTGCAAGTGAGTGCTGAGTGCTATTGGTCAGTCTCCTGTCATTGGTGTCTGAAATGTGCAAGATGCTGAGGTCACAGAATCTTGGATTAAGATTCTGGAACTCCAAGAGGCAGTAACCTGGCAAAGCATTGTTTAGGGTGTTGCTAGGTGAAAAAGCCCTCTCAGATGAGTTGCTGAAACACAGAGGTTTCTTGGTGGTAGGCTGAAGTTTTTGGGTGACCAGTTTGGAGAGATTTAGTTGACTTTAGGTCAAAGTTCTAGTCATTGACAAAAAGAAGCAGCCAGGAGAAAATGGGAGGAGGAGGGGAGAAGGTGGTGTGGCCTGCTGGTCTTGCCAAGGCCCTCCACATACAGGACCTCTACTAAAACGCCTACCTCTACGAACCCTGACCCTAATCCTAACCCTAACCCTAATCCTAACCCTAACCGTAACCTAACACTAACCCTATACCTAACCCTAACCCTGACCCAAACATTAAACATAAACCTAAACCAAACCCAAACCCTAAGACTAAACCTAACCCTAACCCAAACCCTAACCCTAACGCTAACCCTAAGCCTAACCTAACCCGAATCCTAACTCTACCCCTAACACTAACCGAACCCATAAACCTAAACCTAACCGTAAACACCACCCTAACCCAAATCTTAACACTAACCCTACCACTAAACCTAACTGTAAACCTAACGCTAACCCTAACCCTAACCCTAAACCCTAACACTAAACCTGAACCTAAACCTAACCCAAAACCTAACCCTAACACTAACCCTAAACCTAACCGTAATCCAAACCCACACCCTAACCCTAAACCTAACCCTAAACCAAAACCAAACCCTAACCTAATCTTAACACTAACCCTAATCCTAACCCAAACCCAAACCCTATCCCTAACCCTAACCTTAACAATAACCCAAACCCTAACCCTAACCCTAATCCAAACGCTAACCCTAACCCTAACCCAAACCCTAACCCTAACACTAACCCTAACCCAAATCCTAACCCTAACGTTAAACTAAACTTAACCCTAACCCAAACGCTAACCCTAACCCAAACCCTTAACCTAACCCTAATCCTAACCGTAACTCTAACCCAAACGCTAAACCTATCGCAAACCCTAACCCTAAACCTAAGCCTAACCCAAATCCTAAACATAACACCAACCCTAACCCGAAACCAAATCCAAACCGAAACCCTAAACCTAACCCTTACCTAAACCCTAACCCTAACCCTAACAGTAATTCTAAACCAAACCCAAACCCTAATCCTAACACTAACCCTAACCCTAACCCTAACCCTCACCAAAACCCAAACGCAATCCTCACCCTAACCCTAAAGCAAACCCTAACCCTAACCCTAACTCTAACCCAAACCCTAACCCTAACCCTAATCCTAAACCTAACCCTAACCCAAACCATAACTCTAACCCTAAATGTAACTCTAAACCTAAACCTAACCCTAACCCAAAACCAACCACTAAACCTAACCCTAATCCCAACCCTAACCCAAACCCTAAAGCCAACCCTAACCGTAACCCAAACCCTAACCATAACCAGAATCCAAACTATAACACTATCTCTAAACCTAACCCTAAGCCTAAACCTAACCCTAAATCACACGCACACCCTATCCCTAACCCTAACCCTAACCCTAACCCTAACCCTAACACAAACCCTAACCCTAACCCTAACCCTAACCCAAACCCTAACACTAACCCTAACCCTAACCCAAACCCTAACTCTAAACTTAACCCTAACTCTAAATCTAACCCTAACTCACATGCACACCCTAACCCTAACCCTAACACAAACCCTAACCCTAACCCTAACCCTAACCCAAACCCTAACCCTAACCCTAACCCTAACCAAAACCCAAACACTAAACATAACCCTAATCCTAACCCAAAACCAAACCCTAAACCTAACCCTAACCCTAACCAAAAACCTAACCATAACCAGAATCTAAACTATAACACTATCCCTAAACCTAACCCTAACCGTAAAACTAACACTAACCCAAACGCACACCCTAAACCTAACACTTACCCTAACCCTAACACAAACCCTAACCCAAACCCAAACCCTAACCCTAACCTAACCCTAACCCAAACCCTAACCCTAACCCTAACCCAAAACCAAACCCTAACCCTAACCCTAACCCTAACCCTAATCCTAACGCAAACCAAACCCTAACACTAACCCTAACCCTAATCATAACCCTAACGCAAACCCAAACCCTAAGCCTAACCCTAACAGAAACCCTAACCCAAACCCAAACCCTAACACTAACCCTAAACCTAACCCAAACCCTAAACCTAACCCTAACCCAAAACCAAACCCTAATCCTAACCCTAACCCTAACCCTAAGCCTAATCCTAACTCAAACCAAACCCCAACACTAACCCTAACCCTAAACCTAACCCTAATCCAAACCCAAACCCTAACCCTAATCCTAACCGTAACCCAAACCCTAACCATAAGCAGAACACAAACCATAACTCTATCCCTAAATCTAACCCTAACTCTAAACCTAACCCTAACCCAAACGCACACCCTAACCCTAACCCTAACCCTAACCCTAACCCAAACCCTAACCCTAACCTTAAACTAAACTTAACCCTAACCCAAACGCTAACCCTAACCCTAACGCTAACCCTAACTTAATCCTAAACCTAACCTTAACCCAAATCCTAAACTTATCGAAAACCCTCACCCTAAACCTAACCTAAACCCTAACCCTAACCCTAACCCTAACACTAACCCTTACCAAAACCCAAACCCTAATCCTAACACTAACCCTAACCCTAACCGTAACACTCACCCTAACCCAAATGGAAACCCTAAACCTAACCCTAACCCTAACCCTATCCCTAACCCTAACCGTAACCCTCACCCTAACGCTAACCCTAACCCTATTCCTAACCCTAAACCTAACCCTAACCTTAACCCAAACCCTAACCCTAAACCTAACCCTAACCCAAACCCTAATCAAACCCTAACTCTAATCCAAACCCTAACCCTAACACTAACCCTAAATGTAATCCTAAACCTAACCCTAACCCAAAAAGTAAACCTAACCCTAAACCTAACCCTAACCCAAAACCTAACCCTAACCCAAACCTTAATAATAACCCTAAAACTATTGCTAACACTAACCCTAACCCTAACGCTAACCCTAAGCCTAATCCTAACCCTAACCCTAACCCAAAAACTAACCCTAACGATAACCCAAACCCTAATCGTAACCCTAACCCTAACCCAAACCCTAACCCTAACACTAACACTAACACTAACCCTAACACTAAACCAAACCCTAACACTAACCCTAACTCTAATCCTAACCCTAACCCTAACCCTAACCCTAACCCTAATCCTAACTCAAACCCTAACCCTAACCCTAAGGCAAACCCTAACCCTAACCCTAACCCTAACCCTTATCCTAACCCGAAACCTAACCCAAAATATAACACTAACCCTAAACCAAACCCTAACCCTAACCCTAACCCTAACCCTAACCCAAACCCTAACCCTTACCCAAACCCTAAACCTAAATCTAACCCTAACCCTAATCCTAACCCTAACCCTAACGCAAAAACTAACAATAACCCGAAACTTAACCCAAACCCTAATCCTAACACTAACCCTAACCCAAACCCTAACAATAACCCTATTCCTAAACATAACACTAAACCGAACCTTAACCCAAACACTAACCCAAACCCTAACCCTAAACCCTAACCCAAACCCTATCCCTAACCCTAACTCTAACCCTAAATCAAACTCTAACGCTAACTCTAACCGTAACCCAAAACCTAAACGTAAACCTAATCCAAACCCTAACACAAACCCTATCAATAACCCTAAACCTAACCCTATTCCTAACCCTAACCCTAACCCTAACCCTAACCCTATTCCTAACCCTTACATTAAACCCTAACCCTAACCAATAATCTAAACATAACCCTCACGCTAACCCTAACCCAAACCCTAACCCTAACCCTAACCCTAACGCAAACCCTAACCCTAACCCTAACCCTAACCCAAAAACTAACCCTAACTCGAACCCTAACCCAAACCCTAATCCTAACCCTAACCCTACCCCAAAACCTAACCCTAACCCTATTCCTAACATTAACCCTAAACCTAACCTTAACCCAAACCCTAACCCAAACCCTAACCCTAACACTAAACCTAACCCTAACCCTAACCCAAACCCTAACCCAAATCCTAACCCTAACCCTAACCTAACGCTAACACTAACCCTAACCTTAACTAAAAAACACTAACCCTAACCCTAAACCAAACCCTAACCCTAAGCCTAACCCTAACCCTAAACCTAACACAAAAAATAACACTAACCGTAAACCAAACGCTAACCCTAACCCTAACCCTAGCCCTTACTCAAACGCTAAACCTAAACCTATCCCTAATCTAATCCTAACCCTAACCCTAACCCAAAAACTAACCCTAACTCGAACCCTAACCCAAACTCTAATCCTACCCCTAACCCTAACCCAAACCCTAACCCTAACCCTATTCCTAATCCTAACCCTAAACCTAAACTTAACCCAAACCCTAAAACAAACCCTAAAACTAAACTTAACCCTAACTCAAACTCTAACCCTAATTAGAACCCTAAACCTAACCCAAACACTAACAAGAACCCTAACCCTAACCCTATTCCTAACACTAACCCTAACCCTAACCCTAAACCTACTCCTAACCCTAACCCTAAAACCTAAACCTAACCAATGCCCTAAACATAACCTTCACGCAAACCCTAACCCTAACCCAAACCCTAACCCTCACCCTAAACCTAACCAACAACCTAAACCTAACCCTAACCCTAACCCTAACCCAAACCCTAACACTAACACTAACCCTAACCCTAACACGAACCCAAATCCGAACGATAACATTAACCCAAACCAAAACCCTAAACCTAACTCTAATCCTAACCCTAACCCTAATCAAAACTCTAACATTAAACCTAACACTAACCCTAACCCAAAACCTAAACCTAACCCTAATCCTAAACCTAACCCTAAACCTAATACTAACCCTAACTCTAAACCTAACACAAACCCAGCCCCTAACCCTAACCCTAACCCTAACCCAAACCCTAACCCTAAACCTAACCCTAACTCAAACCCTAACCCTAACCCTAACCCTAACCCTAACCCTAACCCAAAACCTAACCCTAAATCTAACCCTAACCCTAATCCTAACCCTAACCCTAACCCAAAAACTAACCCTAACAATAACCCAAACCCTAACCCTAAACCTAACCCTAACCCAAACCCTAACACTAACACTAACACTAACCCTAACACTAACCCCAACCCTAACCCTAACCCTAAACCAAACCAAAACCCTAACCCTAACTCTAATCCTAACCCTAACCCTAACCTATTCCTAACCCTAAGCCTAACCCTAACCCTAACCCTAACCCTAAACCTAATTTAACCCAACCCCTAACCCTCAGGCGAACCCTAAACCTAACCCTAACCCTATCCCTAACCTTAAACCTAACCCAAACCCAAACCCTAAACTTAACCCTAATCGTAAACCTAACCCAAAACCTAACCCTTACCCAAACACTAAACTTAACAATAAGCCTAACCCTAACACTATCACTAACCCTAACCCTAACCCTAATCATAACCGAAACCCAAACCCAAACCCTAACTCTAACCTTAACCCTAATGCTAACCCTAATCCTAACTCAAACCCAACCCTAAACCTAACCCTAACCCTAACCCAAACCCTAACCCTAACCCTAACACTAACCCTAACTCAAACCCTACCCTAACCCTAAACCTAACCCAAACCTTAAACCTAACCTAATCCTAACCCTAACCCTAACCCTAATCCAAACCATAAACCTAACCCTTACCCAAACCCAAACCCTAAACCTAATCGTAACGCAAACCCTAAATCTAACCCTAACCGTAACCCTAACCCTAACTCAAACCCTAAACCTAACCCTAACCCTAACCCAAAACCGAACCCTAAACCTAACCCGAAGCCTTTTCCTAACCCTAACCCTAACACAAAAAATAACCCTAACCCTAACCCAAACCCTAACATTAACCCTAACCCTAACCCTAACCCTAACCCTAACCCTAACCCTAACCCAAACCCTAAACCTAAATCTAACCCTAACACTAATCCTAACCCTAACCCTAACCCAAAAACTAACCCCAACACGAAACTTAACCCAAACCCTAATCCTAACCCTAACCCTAACCCAAACCCTAACCATAACCCTATTCCTAACCATAACCCTAAACCTAACCTTAACCCAAACCCTAATCCAAACCCTAACCCTAAACCCTAACCCAAACCCTATCCCTAACCCTAACCCTAACCCTAAGTCAAACTCTAACCCTAACTCTAACCCTAAACCAAAACCTAAACCTAACCCTAATCCAAACCCTAACCCAAACCCTAACAATAACCCTAACCCTAACCCTATTCCTAACACTAACCCTAACCGTAACCCTAACCCAAACCCTAACCCTAAACCTAACCCTAACCCAAAAACTAACCCTAACTCGAACCCTAACCCAAACCCTAATCCTAACCCTAACCCTAACCCTATTCCTAACATTAACCCTAAACCTAACCTTAACCCAAACCCTAACCCAAACCCTAACCCTAACCCTAAAACTAACCCTAACTCAAAAACTAACCCTAACTCGAACCCTAACGCAAACTCTAATCCTAACTCTAACCCTAACCCTAACCCTAAAACAAACCCTAACCATAAACTTAACCCTAACTCAAACTCTAACCCTAATTCGAACCCTAACCCTAACCCAAACACTAACCCAAACCCTAACAATAACCCTAACCCTAACCCTATTCCTAACACTAACCCTAACACTAACCCTAACCCTAAACCTATTCCTAACCCTAACCCTAAACTTAACCTAACCAATACCCTAAACATAACCTTCACGCTAAACCTAACCCTAACCGAAACCCTAACCCTAACCCTAAACCTAACCAAAAACCTAAACCTAACACTAACCCTAACCCTAACCCAAACCCTAACCCTAACACTAACACTAACCCTAACACTAATCCAAATCCTAACCCTAACCCAAACCCTAACCCTAAATCTAACCCTAACCCTAATCCTAACCCTAACCTTAACCCAAAAACTAACCCTAAAAATAACCCAAACCCTAACCCTCACCCTAACCGTAACCTTAACCCAAACCCTAACACTAACACTAACACTAACACTAACACTAACCCAAACCCTAACCCTAACCCTAAACCAAAACAAAACCCTAACCCTAACTCTAATCCTAACCCTAACCCTAACCCTATTCCTAACCCTTACCCTAACCCTAACCCTATCCCTAACCCTAAACCTAACTTTAACCCAAAACCTAACCCTAACGCGAACCCTAAACCTAACCGTAACCCTATCCCTAACCTTAAACCTAACCCAAACCCAAACCCTAAACTTAACCCTAATCGTAAACCTAACCCAAACCCCAACCCTAACCCTAAAACCGAACACTAAACCTGAACATAAACCTAACCCAAACCGTAACCCTAACCTTAACCCTAACCCAAACCCTGACACTAACAGTAACCCTAACCTAAACCTTAACCCTAACCCTAACCCAAAACCTAACTCTAACCCTAACCCTAACCCAAACCCAAACCCTAACCTAACCCTAACCCTAACAATAACCCAAACCCTAACTCTAACGTTAACTTAAACCCTAACCCTAACCCTAACCCACACCCCAAACCATACCCAAAACCTAAGCGTAATCTTCACCCAAACCATGAACCTAATCGTAAACCTAACCCTAACCCAAACCCTGACCATAAACCTAACTCTAACCCTAACCCTAACACAAACCCTAAACCTAACCCTAACCCTAAACCTAACCCTAAACCAAACCCTAACCCTAACCCAAACCCTAACCCTAAACCTAACCCTAACCCTAACCCAAACCCTAACCCTAACCTAACACTAACCCTATACCTAACCCTAACCTAAACCAAACATTAACCCTAACCCTAACCCTAACCCAATCCCAAACCCTAACCCTAATCATAACCCAAACCCAAACCCTAACCCTAACCCAAACCCTAACCATAACCAGAATCCAAACCATAACACTATCCCTAAACCTAAACCTACATAACCCAAACCAACACCCTAACCCTAACCTTAACCCTAACCCTAACCCTAACCCAAACCCTGACACTAACCCTAACCCTAACTCAAACCCTAACGCTAACCCTAACCCAAACCCCAACTCTAACCCTAAACCTAACCCAATCCCAAACCCTAACTCTAACCGTAAACCTAGCCAAAACCCAAACCCTAACCTAACCCTAACCCTAACAAAAACCCAAAACCTAACCCTAACCCTAACTCAAACCCTAACCCTAAACCTGATCCACACCCCAACCAAACCCAAAACATAACCGTAACCCTCACCCAAACCATAACACTAATCGTAACCCTAACCATAACCCAAAACCTAACCGTAACTCTAACCCTAACCCTAACCCTAACACAAAACCTTACCCTAACCCTAACCTAATCGGAACCCTAACCCTAAAACAAACCCTAACCGTAAACCTAAACCTAACCCTAACACAAACCCTAACCCTAACCATAACCCTAACCCTAACCCTAACCCAAACCCTAACACTAACCCTAACCCTAACCCAAAACCTAACTCTAACCCTAACTCTAAACCAAACCCAAACACTAACCCTAAACCTAACCCAAACCCAAACACTATCCCTAACACTAACCTTAACCCTAACCCTAACCCAAACCCTAACTCTAACCCTAAACCTAACCCAAACCCAAACCCTAACTCTAACCCTAAACCTAACCCAAAACCCAAACCCTAAGCTAACCCTAACCCTAACAATAACCCAAACACAAAACCTAACCCTAACCCTAACCCTAACCCAAACCCTAACCCAAACCCAAACCCAAACCCTAACCCTAACCCTAACCTTAACCCAAACCCAAACCCTAACCCTAACCCTAACCCAAACCCTAACCATAACCAGAACCCAAACCATAACTCTATCCCTAAACCTAACCCTAACCCTAAACCTAACCCTAAACCAAACGCACACCCTAACGCTAACCCTAACTCAAACCCTATACCTAACACTAACTCTAACCCAAACATTAATCCTAAACCTAACCCTAACCCAAACCCAAACTCTAACCCTAACCATAACCCTAACCCAAACTCTACCCGTACCCCTAACCCTAACACTAAACCTAACACTAAACCAAACCCTAACCCTAAACCTAACCCTAACCCAAACCCTAACCCTAACCCTAACCCTAAACCAAACCCTAAACCTAACCATAACCCAAACATTAACCTTAAACCTAACCCTATCCCTAACCCAAACCCTAACCCTAAACTTAACCCTAGCCCAAACCCTAACCCTAAACCTAACCCTAACACAAACCCTAACCCTAACCCTAACCCTAACACTAACCCTAACCCAAACATTAAAACTAAATCTAACTCTAAACCAAACCCTAACAATAAACCTAACCCTAAACCAAACCCTAACCCTAACCTTAACCTTAACCAAAATCCAAACCCTAACCCAAACCCTAACTGTAAACCTAACCCTAACCCTAACCCTAATCCAATCCCAAACCCCTATCCTAACCCTAAATCCAACTCAAACACTAACCCTAAATCTCACCCTAACCCTCATCGAAAACCGAACACTAACCCTTCCCCAAACCATAACTCTATCCCAAAACCTAACCTTAAAACTAAACCAAACCCAAACCTTAACCCTGACACTTACCCTAACCCTAACCCTAATCCTAACCCTAAACCAAACCCAAACCCTAACCCTAACACAAAACCTAACCCTAAACCAAACCCTAACCCTATCCCTAACCCTAACCGTAAACCTAAACGTAACCCTAACTAAACGCAAACCCTACCCCTATCCCTAACCCTAACCCTAACTCTAAACCTAACACTAACCCTAACCCTAACCCAAACCCAAACCCTAACCCTAACCCTAACCCTAACCCTAACCCAAACATTAACCCTAAACCTAACCCTAACCCAAACCCTAACCCTATCCCAAAACCAAACACTAACACTAAGTCTAATCCTAACCCTAAACCTAACCCTAACCCTAACGGAAACCATAAACATAACCCTATCCCTAAACACAACCCAACCCAAACCTTAACCCTAAACCTGACCCTAACCCTAAACCTAAAACCGAACACTAAACCTGAACATAAACCTAACCCAAACCGTAACCCTAACCTTAACCCTAACCCAAACCCTGACACTAACAGTAACCCTAACCTAAACCTTAACCCTAACCCTAACCCAAAACCTAACTCTAACCCTGACCCTAACCCAAACCCAAACCCTAACCTAACCCTAACCCTAACAATAACCCAAACCCTAACTCTAACGATAACTTAAACCCTAACCCTAACCCTAACCCACACCCCAACCCAAACCCAAAACCTAAGCGTAACCTTCACCCAAACCATGAACCTAATCGTAAACCTAACCCTAACCCAAACCCTGACCATAAACCTAACCCTAACCCTAACCCTAACACAAAACCTAACCCTAACCCTAACCCTAACCCTAACCCTAACCCTAACCCTAACCCAAACCCTAACACTAACCCTAACCCTAACCCAAACCCTAACTCTAACCCTAACTCTAAACCAAACCCAAACCCTAACCCTAAACCTAACCCTAACCCAAACCCTATCCCTAACACTAACCATAACCCTAACCCTAACCCTAACCCAAACCCAAACCCTAAACCTAACGCTAACCCTAAACGAAACCCTAACCATAACGAGAACACAAACCATAACTCTATCCCTAAACCTAACCCTAATCCTAAACCTAACCCTAAACCAAATGCACACCCTAACCCTAACCCTAATCCAAACGCTAATCCTAACCCTAACCCTAACCCTAACACTAATCCTAACCCTATCCCTAACCCAAATCCTAACCTTATCGCAAACAATCACCTAAACCTAACCTAAACCCTAACCCTAACCCTAACACTAACCCTAACCCAAACCCAAACCCTAATCCTAACACTAACCCTAACCCTAACCCTTACACTCACCCTAACCCAAACGGAAACCCTAAACCTAACCCTAACCCTAACTCAAACCCTAACCCTAACCCTAACTCTAATACAAACCCTAACCCTAACCCTAATCCTAACCCCAACCCTAACCCAAACCATAACTCTAATCCTAATCGTAACCCTAAAACTAAACCTAACCCTAACCCAAACACTAACCCTAACCCTAACCCTAACCCTAATTCTAACCCTAACCCTAACCCTAACCATAACCATAACCATAACCCATACCCTAATCCCAGGGTAGCCTTGAACTGATAATCCTCCTGCCTCACCCCCAAGAGTTGAGTTGTACTTTTTTAAGAGCAAAGATTGGATTCATCAACAATGAAAAAGGAAAATATTTTCCCTCATAGAAAACAATGTCCAAAATAGTTTTCTGATTCAAATGTAGCTTATAGTACTTAAGAATCCAATATCAATAATATGGTAATTTCTAGAAAGAATGAGGTTGGTTATTTATGTAAACACGTGCAATCCTGGCAAGAGCTGCAGGACTGGGAAGCAAACTTTTCATGACTTGATTAGAGGAGGAGCACCTGCTCTGAAGCTATGATAGACAGGCAGAGCTTTGCAAGTTTGTGCTGAGTGCTATTGGTCAGTCTCCTGTCATTCGTGTTTGATGTGGGCAGGAGTGCTGAGGTCACAGAATCTTGGACTAAGATTCTGGAACTCCAAGAGACAGTGACCTGGCAAAGCATTGTTTAGGGTGTTGCTAGGTGACAAAGCCCTCTCAGATGAGTTGCTGAAACACAGAGTTTTCTTGATGGTAGGCTCTAGTGTTTGGGTGCCCAGTTTGGAGAGATTTAGTTGACTTTAGGTCAAAGTTCTAGTGTTTGACAAAAAGAAGCAGCCAGGAGAAGATGGGAGGAGGAGGGGAGAAGGTGGTGTGTCCTGCTGGACCTGCCCAGGCCCTGCACATATAGGACCTCTACTACAACGCGTACCTCTACTAACCCTAACCCTAACACTAACCCTAACACTAACCCTATACCTAATCCTAACCCTAACCCAAACATTAACCCTAAACCTAACCCTAACCCAAATCTTACGCCTAAACCTAACCCTAAAACAAACCCTAACGCTAACCCAAACCCTAACCCTAAACCAAAACCTAACGCTAAACCTAACCCTAAAACAAAACCTAACCCTAACCCTAACCCTAACCCTAACCAAACCATAACCGTAACCCTAACCCTAAACCTTACAATAACTCTAACAAAAATATTAACCCTAAACCTAACCGTAACACAAACCCTAACCTTAAACCTAACCCTAACCCAAACCCTAACCCTAAACCTAACCCTAACAAAAAACCTAACCCTAACCCTAACCCGAACCCTAATCTAAACCCAAATCCTAACCCTAACCCTACCCTAACCCATACCCTAACCGTAACCCTAACCCTAACCCTAACCCTAACCCTAACCCTAACCCTAACCAAAACCCTAACACAAACATTAACCCTAAACCTAACCCTAACCGAAACCCTAACCCTAAACCTAACCCTAACACAAACCATAACCCTATCCCAAACCCAAACACTAACCCTAAGCCTATTCCTAACCCTAAACCTAACCCTAACCCTAACGGAACTCATAAACATAACCCTATCCCTAAACATAACCCAACCCAAAACTTAACCCTAAACCTGACCCTAACCCTAACCCTAAAACCGAACACTAAACCTGAACATAAACCTAACCCAAACCCTAACCCTAACCCTAACCCAAACCCTGACACTAACAGTAACCCTAACCTAAACCAAAACCCTAACCCTAACCCAAACCCTAAATCTAACCCTAACCCTAACCCAAACACAAACCCTAACCTAACCCTAACCCTAACAATAACCCAAACACTAACCCTAACGCTAACTCAAAGCCTAACTCTAACCCTAACCCACACCCCAACCCAAACCCAAAACCTAACCTTAACCTTCACCCAAACCATGAACCTAATCGTAACCCTAACCCAAACCCAAACCCTGACCATAACCCTAACCCTAACCCTAACCCTAACACTAACCCTAAACCTAACCCTAACCCTAACCCCAACCCAAACCCTAACCCTAACACAAAACCTAACCCTAAACCAAACCCTAACCCTATCCCTAACCCTAACCATAAACCTAAACTTAACCCTAACACAAACGCAAACCCTACCTCTACCCCTAACCCCCACCCTAACCCTGACTGTAGACCTAACACGAACCCCAACCCTAACCCAACCCCTACCCCTAAACCTAACTCTAACCCTAACCCAAACCCTAAGCCTAACCCTAACCCTAACCCAAACATTAACCCTAAACCTAACCCTACCCCAAACCCTAAACCTAAACCTAAGCCTAGCCCAAACCCTAACCCTAAACCTAACCCTAACACAAACCCTAACCCTAACGCAAACCCAAACCCTAATCCAAACACTAACCCTAAAGCTAACCCTAACCCTCACCAAAACCCAAAAGCAATCCTCACCCTAACCCTAACCCAAACCCTAACCCTAACCCTAACCCTAACCCTATCCCTAACCCTATCCCTAACCCAAACCTAAGCCAAACATTAACCCTAAACCTAACCATAACCCAAACGCTAAACCTAATCCTAACTATAACCCAAAACCTAAACCTAAACCTAACCCTAACTCTAATCCTAACCCTAACCCAAACCCTAACCCTAACCCTAACACTAACATTAACCCCAACCCTAACCCTAACCCAAACTCTAACCGTAACCCTAACCCTAACCCTATCCCTAACCCTAACACTAACCCTAACCCAAATATTAACCCTTAACCTAACCCTAACACAAACCCTAACCAAAACCTAACCCTAAACCAAAACCTAACCCTAACCCTAACCCTAACCAAACCATAACCGTAACCCTAACCCTAACCCTTACAATAACTCTAACACAAATATTAACCCTAAACCTAACCGTAACACAAACCCTAACCTTAAACCTAACCCTAACCCAAACCCTAACCCTAAACCTAACCCTAACAAAAAACCTAACCCTAACCCTAACTGAACCCTAATCTAAACCCAAATCCTAACCCTAACCCTACCCTAACCCATACCCTAACCGTAACCCTAACCCTAACCCTAACCCTAACCCTAACCCAAACACTCACCCTAACCCTAACCCTAACCCTAACCCTAACCAAAACCGTAACACAAACATTAACCCTAAACCTAACCCTAACCGAAACTCTAACCCTAAACCTAACCCTAACACAAACCATAACCCTATCCCAAACCCAAACATTAACCCTAAGCATATTCCTAACCCTACACCTAACCCTAACCCTAACGGAACTCATAAACATAACCCTATCCCTAAACATAACCCAACCCAAAACTTAACCCTAAACCTGACCCTAACCCTAACCCTAAAACCGAACACTAAACCTGAACATAAACCTAACCCAAACCCTAACCCTAACCCTAACCCTAACCCAAACCCTGACACTAACAGTAACCCTAACCTAAACCCTAACCCTAACCCTAACCCAAACCCTAACTCTAACCCTAACCCTAACCCAAACCCAAACCTAACCTAACCCTAACCCTAACAATAACCCAAACACTAACCCTAACGCTAACTCAAACCCTAACCCTAACCCTAACCCACACCCCAACCCAAACCCAAAACCTAACCTTAACCTTCACCCAAACCATGAACCTAATCGTAACCCTAACCCAAACCCAAACCCTGACCATAACCCTAACCCTAACCCTAACCCTAACACTAACCCTAAACCTAACCCTAACCCTAACCCTAACCATAACCCTAACCATAACCCAAACCCTAACACTAACCCTAACCCTAACCCAAACCCTAACTCTAACCTTAACTCTAAACCAAACCCAAACCCTAACCCTAAACCTAACCCAAACCCAAACCCTATCCCTAACACTAACCATAACCCTAACCCTAACCCTATCCCAAACCCAAACCCTAACCCTAACGCTAACCCTAAACGAAACCCTAACCATAACCAGAACACAAACCATAAATCTATCCCTAAACCTTACCCTAATCCTAAACCTAACCCTAAACCAAACGCACACCCTAACCCTAACCCTAATCCAAACGCTAATCCTAACCCTAACCCTAACCCTAACACTAATCCTAACCCTATCCCTAACCCAAATCCTAACCTTATCGCAAACACTCACCTAAACCTAACCTAAACCCTAACCCTAACCCTAACACTAACCCTAACCCAAACCCAAACCCTAATCCGAACACTAACCCTAACCTTAACCCTAACATTCACCCTAACCCAAAAGGAAATCCTAAACCTAACCCTAACCCTAACTCAAACCCTAACCCTAACCCTAAATCTAATACAAACCCTAACCCTAACCCTAATCCTAACCCCAACCCTAACCCAAACCATAACCCTAATCCTAATCGTAACCCTAAAACTAAACCTAACCCTAACCCAAACACTAACCCTAACCCTAACCCTAACCCTAATTCTAACCCTAACCCTAACCCTAACCATAACCATAACCATAACCCATACCCTAATCCCAGGGTAGCCTTGAACTGATAATCCTCCTGCCTCACCCCCAAGAGTTGAGTTGTACTTTTTTAAGAGCAAAGATTGGATTCATCAACAATGAAAAAGGAAAATATTTTCCCTCATAGAAAACGATGTCCAAAGTAGTTTTCTGATTCAAATGTAGCTTATAGTACTTAAGAATCCAATATCAATAATATGGTAATTTCTAGAAAGAATGAGGTTGGTTATTTATGTAACCACGTGCAATCCTGGCAAGAGCTGCAGGACTGGGAAGCAACCTTTTCATGACTTGACCAGAGTAGGAGCACCTGCTCTGAAGCTATGATAGACAGGCAGAGCTTTGCAAGTTTGTGCTGAGTGCTATTGGTCAGTCTCCTGTCATTGGTGTCTGATGTGGGCAGGAGTGCTGAGGTCACAGAATCTTGGACTAAGATTCTGGAACTCCAAGAGACAGTGACCTGGCAAAGCATTGTTTAGGGTGTTACTAGGTGACAAAGCCCTCTCAGATGAGTTGCTGAAACACAGAGTTTTCTGATGGTAGGCTCTAGTGTTTGGGTGACCAGTTTGGAGAGATTTAGTTGACTTTAGGTCAAAGTTCTAGTGTTTGACAAAAAGAAGCAGCCAGGAGAAGATGGGAGGAGGAGGGGAGAAGGTGGTGTGTCCTGCTGGACCTGCCCAGGCCCTGCACATATAGGACCTCTACTACAACGCCTACCTCTACTAACCCTAACCCTAACACTAACCCTAACCCTAACCTAACACTAACCCTATATCTAATCCTAACCCTAACCCAAACATTAACCCTAAACCTAACCCTAACCCAAACCTTACGCCTAAACCTAACCCTAAACTAAACCCTAACCCTAACCCAAACCCTAACCCTAACCCTAAACCTAACCCTAACCCTAACCCAAACCCTAACCCTAACCTAACACTAACCCTATACCTAACCCTAACCTAAACCAAACATTAACCCTAACCCTAACCCTAACCCAAACACAAACCCTAACCCTAATCCTAACCCAAACCCAAACCCTAACCCTAACCCTAAACCAAACCCCAACTCTAACCCTAAACCTAACCCAATCCCAAACCCTAACTCTAACCGTAAACCTAGCGCAAACCCAAACCCTAACCTTACCCTAACCCTAACGAAAACCCAAACCCTAACCCTAACCCTAACTCAAACCCTAACCCTAACCCTGATCCACACCCCAACCAAACCCAAAACCTAAGCGTAACCCTCACCCAAACCATAACACTAATCCTAACCCTAACCATAACCCAAACCCTAACCGTAACTCTAACCCTAACCCTAACCCTAACACAAACCCTAACCCTAACCCTAACCTAATCGGAACCCTAACCCTAAAACAAACCCTAACCGTAACCCTAAACCTAACCCTAACAGAAACCCTAACCCTACCATAACCCTAACCCTAACCCTAACCCAAACCCTAACACTAACCCTAACCCTAACCCAAATCCTAACTCTAACCCTAACTCTAAATCAAACCCAAACCCTACCCCTAAACCTAACCCAAACCCAAACCCTATCCCTAACATTAACCTTAACCCTAACCCTAACCCAAACCCTAACTCTAACCCTAAACCTAACCCAAAACCCAAACCCTAACCTAACCCTAACCCTAACAATAACCCAAACACAAAACCTAAACCTAACCCTAACCCAAACCCTAACCAAAGCCAAACCCAAACCCTAACCCTAACCCTAACCCAAACCCTAACCATAACCAGAACCCAAACCATAACTCTATTCCTAAACCTAACCCTAACCCTAAACCTAACCCTAAACCAAACGCACACCCTAACCCCAACCCTAACTCAAACCCTAAACCCAACCCTAACCCAAACCCAAACACTAACCCTAACCATAACCCTAACCCAAACTCTACCGGTAACCCTAAACCTAACACTAAAGCTAACACTAAACCAAACCCTAACCCTATACCTAACCCTAACCCTAACCCAAACCCTAACCCTAAACCTAACCCTAACCCTAACCCTAACCCTAACCCTAACCCTAACCCTAACCGTAACCCTAACACTAACCCTAAACCTAACACTAACCCAAACCCTAACCCTAACCCTAACCCTAACCCTAACCCTAACCCTAACCCTACCCCTAACCCTAACCCTAACCCAAACCCTGACACTAACAGTAACCCTAACCTAGACCCTAACCCTAACCCTAACCCAAACCCTAACTCTAACCCTAAGCGTAACCCAAATCCAAACCTAACCTAACCCTAACCCTAACAATAACCCAAACACTAACCCTAAAGCTAACTCAAACCCTAACCCTAACCCTAACCCACACCCCAACCCAAACCCAAATCCTAACCTTAACCTTCACCCAAACCATGATCCTAATCATAACCCTAGCCCAAACCCAAACCCTGCCCATAACCCTAACTCTTACTCTAACCCTAACACTAACCCTAACCCTAACCCTAACCCTAACCCTAACCATAACCCTAACCATAACCCAAACCCTAACACTAACCCTAACCCTAACCCAAACCCTAACTCTAACCTTAACTCTAAACCAAACCCAAACCCTAACCCTAAACCTAACCCAAACCCAAACCCTATCCCTAACACTAACCATAACCCTAACCCTAACCCTATCCCAAACCCAAACCCTAACCCTAACGCTAACCCTAAACGAAACCCTAACCATAACCAGAACACAAACCATAAATCTATCCCTAAACCTTACCCTAATCCTAAACCTAACCCTAAACCAAACGCACACCCTAACCCTAACCCTAATCCAAACGCTAATCCTAACCCTAACCCTAACCCTAACACTAATCCTAACCCTATCCCTAACCCAAATCCTAACCTTATCGCAAACACTCACCTAACCCTAACCTAAACCCTAACCCTCACCCTAACACTAACCCTAACCCAAACGCAAACCCTAATCCGAACACTAACCCTAACCTTAAACCTAACATTCACCCTAACCCAAAAGGAAATCCTAAACCTAACCCTAACCCTAACTCAAACCCTAACCCTAACCCTAAATCTAATACAAACCCTAACCCTAACCCTAATCCTAACCCCAACCCTAACCCAAACCATAACCCTAATCCTAATCGTAACCCTAAAACTAAACCTAACCCTAACCCAAACACTAACCCTAACCCTAACCCTAATCCTAATTCTAACCCTAACCCTAACCCTAACCATAACCATAACCATAACCCATACCCTAATCCCAGGGTAGCCTTGAACTGATAATCCTCCTGCCTCACCCCCAAGAGTTGAGTTGTACTTTTTTAAGAGCAAAGATTGGATTCATCAACAATGAAAAAGGAAAATATTTTCCCTCATAGAAAACGATGTCCAAAGTAGTTTTCTGATTCAAATGTAGCTTATAGTACTTAAGAATCCAATATCAATAATATGGTAATTTCTAGAAAGAATGAGGTTGGTTATTTATGTAACCACGTGCAATCCTGGCAAGAGCTGCAGGACTGGGAAGCAACCTTTTCATGACTTGACCAGAGTAGGAGCACCTGCTCTGAAGCTATGATAGACAGGCAGAGCTTTGCAAGTTTGTGCTGAGTGCTATTGGTCAGTCTCCTGTCATTGGTGTCTGATGTGGGCAGGAGTGCTGAGGTCACAGAATCTTGGACTAAGATTCTGGAACTCCAAGAGACAGTGACCTGGCAAAGCATTGTTTAGGGTGTTACTAGGTGACAAAGCCCTCTCAGATGAGTTGCTGAAACACAGAGTTTTCTGATGGTAGGCTCTAGTGTTTGGGTGACCAGTTTGGAGAGATTTAGTTGACTTTAGGTCAAAGTTCTAGTGTTTGACAAAAAGAAGCAGCCAGGAGAAGATGGGAGGAGGAGGGGAGAAGGTGGTGTGTCCTGCTGGACCTGCCCAGGCCCTGCACATATAGGACCTCTACTACAACGCCTACCTCTACTAACCCTAACCCTAACACTAACCCTAACCCTAACCTAACACTAACCCTATATCTAATCCTAACCCTAACCCAAACATTAACCCTAAACCTAACCCTAACCCAAACCTTACGCCTAAACCTAACCCTAAACTAAACCCTAACGCTAACCCAAACCCTAACCCTAACCCTAAACCTAACCCTAACCCTAACCCAAACCCTAACCCTAACCTAACACTAACCCTATACCTAACCCTAACCTAAACCAAACATTAACCCTAACCCTAACCCTAACCCAAACACAAACCCTAACCCTAATCCTAACCCAAACCCAAACCCTAACCCTAACCCTAAACCAAACCCGAACTCTAACCCTAAACCTAACCCAATCCCAAACCGTAACTCTAACCGTAAACCTAGCGCAAACCCAAACCCTAACCTTACCCTAACCCTAACGAAAACCCAAACCCTAACCCTAACCCTAACTCAAACCCTAGCCCTAACCCTGGTCATGGCGCAAACCAAAGCCAGAGCCTAAGCGTAACCCTCACCCTCACCATAAGACTAATCGTAACCCTATGCATAATCCAAAACCTAACCGTAACTCTAACCCTAACCCTAACCCTAACACAAACCCTAACCCTAACCCTAACCTAATCGGAACCCTAACCCTAAAACAAACCCTAACCGTAACCCTAAACCTAACCCTAACAGAAACCCTAACCCTACCATAACCCTAACCCTAACCCTAACCCAAACCCTAACACTAACCCTAACCCTAACCCAAATCCTAACTCTAACCCTAACTCTAAATCAAACACAAACCCTACCCCTAAACCTAACCCAAACCCAAACCCTATCCCTAACATTAACCTTAACCCTAACCCTAACCCAAACCCTAACTCTAACCCTAAACCTAACCCAAAACCCAAACCCTAACCTAACCCTAACCCTAACAATAACCCAAACACAAAACCTAAACCTAACCCTAACCCAAACCCTAACCAAACCCAAACCCAAACCCTAACCCTAACCCTAACCCAAACCCTAACCATAACCAGAACCCAAACCATAACTCTATTCCTACACCTACCCCTAACCCTAATCCTAACCCTCAACCAACCGCACACCCTAACCCTAACCCTAACTCAAACCCTAAACCTAACCCTAACCCAAACCCAAACTCTAACCCTAACCATAACCCTAACCCAAACTCTACCGGTAACCCTAAACCTAACACTAAAGCTAACACTAAACCAAACCCTAACCCTATACCTAACTGTAACCCTAACCCAAACCCTAACCCTAAACCTAACCCTAACCCTAACCCTAACCCTAACCCTAACCCTAACCCTAACCGTAACCCTAACACTAACCCTAAACCTAACACTAACCCAAACCCTAACCCTAACCCTAACCCTAACCCTAACCCTAACCCTAACCCTAACCCTAACCCTAACCCTAACCCTAACCCAAACCCTGACACTAACAGTAACCCTAACCTAAACCCTAACCCTAACCCTAACCCAAACCCTAACTCTAACCCTAACCCTAACCCAAATCCAAACCTAACCTAACCCTAACCCTAACAATAACCCAAACACTAACCCTAAAGCTAACTCAAACCCTAACCCTAACCCTAACCCACACCCCAACCCAAACCCAAAACCTAACCTTAACCTTCACCCAAACCATGAACCTAATCGTAACCCTAACCCAAACCCAAACCCTGACCATAACCCTAACCCTAACCCTAACCCTAACACTAACCCTAAACCTAACCCTAACCCTAACCCTAACCATAACCCTAACCATAACCCAAACCCTAACACTA
>JAJHUQ010000058.1:3102500-3110000 GCA_035773235.1 Eospalax fontanierii | reverse complement strand
TCCTGTCATTGGTGTCTGATGTGGGCAGGAGTGCTGAGGTCACAGAATCTTGGACTAAGATTCTGGAACTCCAAGAGGCAGTGACCAGGCAAACATTGTTTAGGGTGTTGCTAGGTGACAAAGCCCTCTCAGATAAGTTGCTGAAACACAGAATTTCTTGGTGGTAGGCTCTTGTGTTTGAGTGACAAGTTTGGAGAGATTTAGTTGACTTTAGGTCAAAAATCTAGTGTTTGACAAAAAGAAGCAGCCAGGAGAAGTGGGAGGAGGAGGGGAGAAGGTGGTGTGGCCTGCTGGCCATGCCCAGGCCCTCCAAATACAGGACCTCTACTACTAACCCTAACTGCCTACCTCTACTAACCCTAACGCTAACCCTAACCCTAACCCTAACCCTAATCCTAAACCTAACCTAACACTAACCCTATACCTAACCCTAACTCTAACCCAAACATTAAACCTAAACCTAACCCTAAGCCTAATCCTAAGACTAAACCTAACCATAATGCAAACATTAACCCTAAACGTAACCCTAACCCTAGCCCAAACCCTAACCCTAAACGTAACACTAACACAAACCCTAACCCTAACCCTAATCCAAACACTAACCCTAACCCTAACCCTAACCCTCACCAAAACCCAAACGCAATCCTCACCCTAACCCTAACCCTAACTCAAACCCAAACCCTAACCCTAACTCTAAACCTAACCCTAACCCTAATCCTAACCCTAAACCTAACCCTAACTCACACGCACACCCTAACCCTATCCCTAACCCTAAACCTAACACAAAACCTAACCGTAACCGTAACCCTAACCCTAAACCTAACCCAAACCCTAACACTAACCATAACACTAACCCAAACCCTAACTCTAAACCTAACCCTAACCCAAACCCAAACCCTAACCCTAACCCTAACCCAAACCCAAACCCTAACACTAACCCTAAACCTAACCCAAAACCTAAACCTAACCCTAACCCAAAACCAAACCCTAATCCTAACCCTAACCCTAATCCTAACTCAAACCAAACCCTAACACTAACCCTAACCCTAAATCTAACCCTAATCCAAACCCAAACCCTAACCCTAATCCTAAACGTAACCCAAACTCTAACCATAACCAGAACACAAACCATAACGCTATCCCTAAATCTAACCCTAACCCTAAACCTAACCCTAACCCAAACGCACACCCTAACCCTAACCCTAACCCTAACCCTAACCCAAACCCTAACCCTAACCTTAAACTAAACTTAACCCTAACCCAAATGCTAACCCTAACCCTAACCGTAACCCTAACCTAATCCTAAACCTAACCTTAACCCAAATCCTAAACTTATCGAAAACCCTCACCCTAAACCTAACCTAAACCCTAACCCTAACCCTAACCCTAACCCTAACCCTAACACTAACCCTAACCCAAACCCAAACCCTAATCCTAACACTAACCCTAACCCTAACCCTAACACTCACCCTAACCCAAACGGAAACCCTAAACCTAACCCTAAACCTAACTCACACAATAACCCTAACCCTAACCCTAACCCTAACCCTAATCTAACCCTAACCCTAACCCAAACCATAACCTTAATCCTAATCATATCCCTAACCCTAAACCTAACCCTAACCCAAACACTAACCCTAACCCTAACCCTAAACCAAACCCTAACCCTAATTCTAACCCTAACCCTAACCATAACCATAACCCATACCCTAATCCGAGGGTAGCCTTGAACTGATAATCCTCCTGCCTCACCCACAAGAGTTGAGTTGTACTTTTTTAAGAGCAAAGATTGGATTCAGCAACAATGAAAAAGGAAAATATTTTCCCTCATTGAAAACTATGTCCAAAGTAGTTTTCTGATTCAAATGTAGCTTATAGTACTTAAGAATCCAATATCAATAATATGGTAATTTCTAGAAAGAATGAGGTTGGTTATTTATCTAACCACGTGCAATCCTGGCAAGAGCTGCAGGACTGGGAAGCAACCTTGGCATGACTTGACCAGGGGAGGCGCACCTGCTCGGAACCTATGATAGACAGGCAGAGCTCTGCAAGTGAGTGCTGAGTGCTATTGGTCAGTCTCCTGTCATTGGTGTCTGATGTGGGCAGGAGTGCTGAGGTCACAGAATCTTGGACTAAGATTCTGGAACTCCAAGAGGCAGTGACCTGGCAAACATTGTTTAGGGTGTTGCTAGGTGACAAAGCCCTCTCAGATAAGTTGCTGAAACACAGAATTTCTTGGTGGTAGGCTCTTGTGTTTGGGTGACAAGTTTGGAGAGATTTAGTTGACTTTAGGTCAAAAATCTAGTGTTTGACAAAAAGAAGCAGCCAGGAGAAGTGGGAGGAGGAGGGGAGAAGGTGGTGTGGCCTGCTAGCCATGCCCAGGCCCTCCACATACAGGACCTCTACTACTAACCCTAACTGCATACCTCTACTAACCCTAACGCTAACCCTAACCCTAACCCTAACCCTAATCCTAAACCTAACCTAACACTAACCCTATACCTAACCCTAACTCTAACCCAAACATTAAACCTAAACCTAACCCTAACCCTAACCCTAAGACTAAACCTAACCATAACGCAAATATTAACCCTAAACCTAACCCTAACCCTAGCCCAAACCCTAACCCTAAACGTAACACTAACACAAACCCTAACCCTAACCCTAATCCAAACACTAACCCTAACCCTAACCCTAACCCTCACCAAAACCCAAACGCAATCCTCACCCTAACCCTAACCCTAACCCAAACCCAAACCCTAACCCTAACTCTAAACCTAACCCTAACCCTAACCCTAACCCTAAACCTAACCCTAACTCACACGCACACCCTAACCCTATCCCTAACCCTAAACCTAACACAAAACCTAACCCTAACCCTAACCCTAACCCTAAACCTAACCCAAACCCTAACACTAACCATAACACTAACCCAAACCCTAACTCTAAACCTAACCCTAACCCAAACCCAAACCCTAACCCTAACCCTAACCCAAACCCAAACCCCAACACTAACCCTAAACCTAACCCAAAACCTAAACCTAACCCTAACCCAAAACCAAACCCTAATCCTAACCCTAACCCTAATCCTAACTCAAACCAAACCCTAACACTAACCCTAACCCTAAACCTAACCCTAATCCAAACCCAAACCCTAACCCTAATCCTAACCGTAACCCAAACCCTAACCATAACCAGAACACAAACCATAATGCTATCCCTAAATCTATCTCTACCCCTAAAACTAACCCTAACCCACACGCACACCCTAACCCTACCCCTAACCCTAAACCTAACCCAAACCCTAACCCTAACCTTAAACTAAACTTAACCCTAACCCAAATGCTAACCCTAACCCTAACCCTAACCCTAACCTAATCCTAAACCTAACCTTAACCCAAATCCTAAACTTATCGAAAACCCTAACCCTAAACCTAACCTAAACCCTAACCCTAACCCTAACCCTAACCCTAACCCTAACACTAACCCTAACCCAAACCCAAACCCTAATCCTAACACTAACCCTAACCCTAACCCTAACACTCACCCTAACCCAAACGGAAACCCTAAACCTAACCCTAAACCTAACTCACACCCTAACCCTAACCCTAACCCTAACCCTAACCCTAACCCTAACCCTAACCGTAACCCTAACCCTAATCTAACCCTAACCCTAACCCAAACCATAACCTTAATCCTAATCATATCCCTAATCCTAAACCTAACCCTAACCCAAACACTAACCCTAACCCTAACCCTAAACCAAACCCTAACCCTAATTCTAACCCTAACCCTAACCATAACCATAACCCATACCCTAATCCGAGGGTAGCCTTGAACTGATAATCCTCCTGCCTCACCCATAAGAGTTGAGTTGTACTTTTTTAAGAGCAAAGATTGGATTCAGCAACAAAGAAAAAGGAAAATATTTTCCCTCATTGAAAACGGTGTCCAAAGTAGTTTTCTGATTCAAATGTAGCTTATAGTACTTAAGAATCCAATATCAATAATATGGTAATTTCTAGAAAGAATGAGGTTGGTTATTTATCTAACCACGTGCAATCCTGGCAAGAGCTGCAGGACTGGGAAGCAACCTTGGCATGACTTGACCAGGGGAGGCGCACCTGCTCGGAAGCTATGATAGACAGGCAGAGCTCTGCAAGTGAGTGCTGAGTGCTATTGGTCAGTCTCCTGTCATTGGTGTCTGATGTGGGCAGGAGTGCTGAGGTCACAGAATCTTGGACTAAGATTCTGGAACTCCAAGAGGCAGTGAACAGGCAAACATTGTTTAGGGTGTTGCTAGGTGACAAAGCCCTCTCAGATAAGTTGCTGAAACACAGAGATTTCTTGGTGGTAGGCTCTTGTGTTTGGGTGACAAGTTTGGAGAGATTTAGTTGACTTTAGGTCAAAAATCTAATGTTTGGCAAAAAGAAGCAGCCAGGAGAAGTGGGAGGAGGAGGGGAGAAGGTGGTGTGGCCTGCTGACCATGCCCAGGCCCTCCACATACAGGACCTCTACTACTAACCCTAATTGCATACCTCTACTAACCCTAACGCTAACGCTAACCCTAACCCTAACCCTAACCCTAATCCTAAACCTAACCTAACCCTAACCCTAAACCAAACATTAAACCTAAACCTAACCCTAACATTAACCCTAACACTAAACCTAACCATAACCCAAACATTAACCCTAAACCTAACCCTAACCCTAGCCCAAACCCTAACCCTAAACCTAACACTAACCCAAACCCTAACCATAACCATAATCCTAACCCTAACCCAAACCCTAACCCTAAAGCTAACCCAAACATTAACCCTAAACCTAACCCTAACCCAAACCCTAACCCTAAAATTAACCATAGCCCAAACCCTAACCCTAAACCTAACCATAACACAAACCTAACTCTATCCCAAAACCAAATACTAACCCTAAGCCTAATCCTAACTCTAAACCTAATCCTAACCCTAACGGAACCCATAAACATAACCCTATCCCTAAACACAACCCTAACCCAAACCTTAATCCTAAACCTGACCCTAACCCTAACCCAGAAACCGAATACTAAACCTGAACATAAACCTAAACCAAACCATAACCCTAACACTAACCCTAACCCTAACACTAATCCAAACCCAAACACTAACCCTATACCTAACCCTAAACCAAACGCAAACCCTAACATTGAACTTAACACTAAACCTAACCCTAACGCAAACCCAAACCCTAACCCTAACGCTATCCTTATCAATAACCCAAACCCTAACACTAAATCTAACCCAAACCCTAACCCTAACCCTAACCCTAAACCAAACACAAACCCTAACCCTAACCTTAACCCTAATCCTAACCCAAACCCAAACCCTAACCCTAACCCTAAACCAAACCCTAACCATAACCAGAATCCAAACCATAACACTATCCCTAAACCTAACCCTAACCCTAAACCTAACCCTAACCCAAATGCACACCCTAACCCTAACCCTAACCCTAACCCACCCAAACCCTGACAATAACCCTAACCCTAACCTTAACCCTAACCCTAACCCTAAACCAAACCCTAACTCTAACCCTAACCCTAAACCAAACCCAAACCCTAACCTAACCCTAACAGTAACCTAACCCTAACCCTAAACCTAACTCAAACCCTAACCCTAACCCTAACCCATACCCCACCCCAAACCCAAAACCTAACCGTAACCCATACCCAAACCATGAACCTAATCGTAACACTAACCCTAACCCAAACCCTGACCGTAACCCTAACCCTAACCCTAACCCTAACACAAACCCTAACCCTAACCTAACCTTAACCCTAAACCTAACCCTAACCCTAACCCTAACCCAAACAAAAACCCTAATCCTAACCCTAACCCTAACCCTAACCATAACCCTCACCCTAACCCAAACGGAAACCCTAAACCTAACCCTAACCCTAACTCAAACCCTAACCCTAACCCTAACCCTAATTCTAACCCTAACACTAAACCTAACCCTAACCCAAACTCTAACCATAACCGTAACCGTAACCGTAACCCTAACCCTAACCCTAACCCTAACACTAACCCAAACCTTAACCCTAACCATAACCCTAACCCAAATATTAACACTAAACCTAACCCTAACCTAAACCCTAACCCTAAACCTAACACTAACCCAAACCCTAACCATAACCATAATCCTAACCCTAACCAAAACCCTAACCCTAAAGCTAAACCAAACATTAACCCTAAACCTAACACAAACCCAAACCCAAACCCTAAATCTAACCCTAGCCCAAACCCTAACCCTAAACCTAACCCTAACACAAACCCTAACCCTATCCCAAACCCAAACACTAACCCTAAGCCTAATCCTAACGCTAAAACTAACCCTAACCCTAACAGAACCCATAAACATAACCCTATCCCTAAACACAACCCTAACCCAAACCTTAACCCTAAAACTGACCCTAACCCTAACCCTAAAACCGAATACTAAACCTGAGCATAAACCTAAACCAAATCATAACCCTAAAACTAACCCTAACCCTAACACTAATCCAAACCCAAACACTAACCATATACCTAACCCTAAACCAAACCCAAACCCTAACACTGAACTTAACACTAACCCTAACCCTAACGCAAACCCAAACCCTACCCCTAACCCTATCCTTAACAATAACCCAAACCCTAACACTAAATCTAAACCAAACCCTAACCCTAGTCCTAACCCTAAACCAAACACAAACCCTAACCCTAACCTTAACCCTAATCCTAACCCAAACCCAAACCCTAACCCTAACCCTAACCCTAAACCAAACCCTAACCATAACCAGAATCCAAACCATAACACTATCCCTAAACCTAACCCTAACCCTAAACCTAACCCTAACCCAAATGCAAACCCTAACCCTAACCCTAACCCTAACCCACCCAAACGCTGACAATAACCCTAACCCTAACCTAAACCCTAACCCAAACCCTAACTCTAACCCTAACCCTAAACCAATCCCGAACCCTAACCTAAACCTAACCCTAACAGTAACCCAAACCCTAACCCTAACCCTAACTCAAACCCTAACCCTAACCCTAAGCCATACCCCAACCCAAACCCAAAACCTAACCGTAACCCTCACCCAAACCATGAAACTAAACGTAACACTAACCCTAACCCAAACAATGACCGTAACCCTAACCCTAACCCTAACCCTAAACCTAACTCTAACCCTAACCCAAACCCAAACCCAAACCCTAACCCTAACCCTAACCCTAACACTAACCCTAACCCAAACCCAAACACTAAACATAACCCTAATCCTAACCCAAACCCAAACACTAAACCTAACCCTAACCCTAACCGTAAAAAAGAACACTAAACCTGAACATAAACCTAACCCTAACACTAACCCTAACCCTAACCCTAAACCCAAACCCTAAACCTAACCCTAACCCTAACCCAAAACCTAACCATAACCAGCATCTAAACTATAACACTATCCCTAAACCTAACCCT
>JAJHUQ010000058.1:3087500-3090000 GCA_035773235.1 Eospalax fontanierii | reverse complement strand
CCTAACGGAACCCATAAACATAACCCTATCCCTAAACACAACCCTAACCCAGACCTTAATCCTAAACCTGACCCTAACCCTAACCCTGAAACCGAATACTAAACCTGAACATAAACCTAAACCAAACCATAACCCTAACACTAACCCTAACCCTAACACTAATCCAAACCCAAACACTAACCCTATACCTAACCCTAAACCAAACGCAAACCCTAACATTGAACTTAACACTAAACCTAACCCTAACGCAAACCCAAACCCTAACCCTAACGCTATCCTTATCAATAACCCAAACCCTAACACTAAATCTAACCCAAACCCTAACCCTAACCCTAACCCTAAACCAAACACAAACCCTAACCCTAACCTTAACCCTAATCCTAACCCAAACCCAAACCCTAACCCTAACCCTAAACCAAACCCTAACCATAACCAGAATCCAAACCATAACACTATCCCTAAACCTAACCCTAACCCTAAACCTAACCCTAACCCAAATGCACACCCTAACCCTAACCCTAACCCTAACCCACCCAAACCCTGACAATAACCCTAACCCTAACCTAAACCCTAACCCTAACCCTAAACCAAACCCTAACTCTAACCCTAACCCTAAACCAAACCCAAACCCTAACCTAACCCTAACAGTAACCTAACCCTAACCCTAAACCTAACTCAAACCCTAACCCTAACCCTAACCCATACCCCACCCCAAACCCAAAACCTAACCGTAACCCATACCCAAACCATGAACCTAATCGTAACACTAACCCTAACCCAAACCCTGACCGTAACCCTAACCCTAACCCTAACCCTAACACAAACCCTAACCCTAACCTAACCTTAACCCTAAACCTAACCCTAACCCTAACCCTAACCCAAACAAAAACCCTAATCCTAACCCTAACCCTAACCCTAACCATAACCCTCACCCTAACCCAAACGGAAACCCTAAACCTAACCCTAACCCTAACTCAAACCCTAACCCTACCCCTAACCCTAATTCTAACCCTAACACTAAACCTAACCCTAACCCAAACTCTAACCATAACTGTAACCGTAACCGTAACCCTAACCCTAACCCTAACCCTAACACTAACCCAAACCTTAACCCTAACCATAACCCTAACCCAAATATTAACACTAAACCTAACCCTAACCTAAACCCTAACCCTAAACCTAACACTAACCCAAACCCTAACCATAACCATAATCCTAACCCTAACCAAAACCCTAACCCTAAAGCTAAACCAAACATTAACCCTAAACCTAACACTAACCCAAACCCTAACCCTAAATCTAACCCTAGCCCAAACCCTAACCCTAAACCTAACCCTAACACAAACCCTAACCCTATCCCAAACACAAACACTAACCCTAAGCCTAATCCTAACGCTAAAACTAACCCTAACCCTAACAGAACCCATAAACATAACCCTATCCCTAAACACAACCCTAACCCAAACCTTAACCCTAAAACTGACCCTAACCCTAACCCTAAAACCGAATACTAAACCTGAGCATAAACCTAAACCAAATCATAACCCTAAAACTAACCCTAACCCTAACACTAATCCAAACCCAAACACTAACCATATACCTAACCCTAAACCAAACCCAAACCCTAACACTGAACTTAACACTAACCCTAACCCTAACGCAAACCCAAACCCTACCCCTAACCCTATCCTTAACAATAACCCAAACCCTAACACTAAATCTAAACCAAACCCTAACCCTAGTCCTAACCCTAAACCAAACACAAACCCTAACCCTAACCTTAACCCTAATCCTAACCCAAACCCAAACCCTAACCCTAACCCTAACCCTAAACCAAACCCTAACCATAACCAGAATCCAAACCATAACACTATCCCTAAACCTAACCCTAACCCTAAACCTAACCCTAACCCAAATGCAAACCCTAACCCTAACCCTAACCCTAACCCACCCAAACGCTGACAATAACCCTAACCCTAACCTAAACCCTAACCCAAACCCTAACTCTAACCCTAACCCTAAACCAATCCCGAACCCTAACCTAAACCTAACCCTAACAGTAACCCAAACCCTAACCCTAACCCTAACTCAAACCCTAACCCTAACCCTAACCCATACCCCAACCCAAACCCAAAACCTAACCGTAACCCTCACCCAAACCATGAAACTAAACGTAACACTAACCCTAACCCAAACAATGACCGTAACCCTAACCCTAACCCTAACCCTAAACCTAACTCTAACCCTAACCCAAACCCAAACCCAAACCCTAACCCTAACCCTAACCCTAACACTAACCCTAACCCAAACCCAAACACTAAACATAACCCTAATCCTAACCCAAACCCAAACACTAAACCTAACCCTAACCCTAACCGTAAAAAAGAACACTAAACCTGAACATAAACCTAACCCTAACACTAACCCTAACCCTAACCCTAAACCCAAACCCTAAACCTAACCCTAACCCTAACCCAAAACCTAACCATAACCAGCATCT
>JAJHUQ010000058.1:3070000-3075000 GCA_035773235.1 Eospalax fontanierii | reverse complement strand
CCCAAATGCACACCCTAACCCTAACCCTAACCCTAACCCACCCAAACCCTGACAATAACCCTAACCCTAACCTAAACACTAACTCAAAACCTAACTCTAACCCTAACCCTAAACCAATCCCGAACCCTAACATAACCCTAACCCTAACAGTAACCCAAACCCTAACCCTAACCCTAACTCGAACCCTAACCCTAACACTAACCCTAACCTTAAACCTAACCCTAATCCAAACCCAAACCCAAAACCTAACCGTAACCCTCACCCAAACCATGAACCTAATCGTAACACTAACCCTAACCCAAACCCTGACCGTAACCCTACCCCTAACCCTCACCCTACTCCTAACCCACACCGTAACCCTAACCCTAACTCTAACCCTAACCCAAACCCTAACCCTACCCCTAACCCTAACCCTAACCCAAACATTAAGCCTAAACCTAACCGTAACCCAACCCCTAACCCTAAACCTAACCCTAGCCCAAACCCTAACCCTAAACCTAACCCTAACACAAACCCTAACCCTAACCCAAACCCAAACCCTAATAAATACACTAACCCTAACTCTAACCCTAACCCAAACCCTAACCCTAACCCTAACCCTAACCCTAACCCAAACATTAAGCCTAAACCTAACCCTAGCCCAAACCCTAACCCTAAACCTAACCCTAACACAAACCCTAACCCTAGCCCAAACCCTAACCCTAACCCTAACCCTAACCCTAACCCTAACCCTAATCTAACCCTAACCCTAACCCAAACCATAACCTTAATCCTAATCATATCCCTAACCCTAAACCTAACCCTAACCCAAACACTAACCCTAACCCTAACCCTAAACCAAACCCTAACCCTAATTCTAACCCTAACCCTAACCATAACCATAACCCATACCCTAATCCGAGGGTAGCCTTGAACTGATAATCCTCCTGCCTCACCCATAAGAGTTGAGTTGTACTTTTTTAAGAGCAAAGATTGGATTCAGCAACAATGAAAAAGGAAAATATTTTCCCTCATTGAAAACGATGTCCAAAGTAGTTTTCTGATTCAAATGTAGCTTATAGTACTTAAGAATCCAATATCAATAATATGGTAATTTCTAGAAAGAATGAGGTTGGTTATTTATCTAACCACGTGCAATCCTGGCAAGAGCTGCAGGACTGGGAAGCAACCTTGGCATGACTTGACCAGGGGAGGCGCACCTGCTCGGAAGCTACTATAGACAGGCAGAGCTCTGCAAGTGAGTGCTGAGTGCTATTGGTCAGTCTCCTGTCATTGGTGTCTGATGTGGGCAGGAGTGCTGAGGTCACAGAATCTTGGACTAACATTCTGGAACTCCAAGAGGCAGTGAACAGGCAAACATTGTTTAGGGTGTTGCTAGGTGACAAAGCCCTCTCAGATAAGTTGCTGAAACACAGAGGTTTCTTGGTGGTAGGCTCTTGTGTTTGGGTGACAAGTTTGGAGAGATTTAGTTGACTTTAGGTCAAAAATCTAGTGTTTGGCAAAAAGAAGCAGCCAGGAGAAGTGGGAGGAGGAGGGGAGAAGGTGGTGTGGCCTGCTGACCATGCCCAGGCCCTCCACATACAGGACCTCTACTACTAACCCTAATTGCCTACCTCTACTAACCCTAACGCTAACCCTAAACTTAACCCTAACCCTAATCCTAAACCTAACCTAACCCTAACCCTAAACCAAACATTAAATCTAAACCTAACCCTAACATTAACCCTAACACTAAACCTAACCATAACCCAAACATTAACCCTAAACCTAACCCTAACCCTAGCCCAAACCCTAACCCTAAACGTAACACTAACACAAACCCTAAACCTAACCCTAAACCAAACCCAAACACTAACCCTAACCCAAATATTAACACTAAACCTAACTCTAACCTAAACCCTAACCCTAAACCTAACACTAACCCAAACCCTAACCATAACCATAATCCTAACCCTAACCCAAAACCTAACCCTAAAGCTAACCCAAACATTAACCCTAAACCTAACCCTAACCCAAACCCTAACCCTAAAATTAACCATAGCCCAAACCCTAACCCTAAACCTAACCATAACACAAACCTAACCCTATCCCAAAACCAAATACTAACCCTAGCCCAAACCCTAACCCTAAACCTAACCCTAACACAAACCGTAACCCTATCCCAAACCCAAACACTAACCCTAAGCCTAATCCTAACCCTAAACCTAACCCTAACCCTAACGGAACCCATAAACATAACCCTATCCCTAAACACAACCCTAACCCAAACCTTAATCCTAAACCTGACCCTAACCCTAACCCTGAAACCGAATACTAAACCTGAACATAAACCTAAACCAAACCATAACCCTAACGCTAACCCTAACCCTAACACTAATCTAAACCCAAACACTAACCCTATACCTAACCCTAAACCAAACGCAAACCCTAACATTGAACTTAACACTAAACCTAACCCTAACGCAAACCCAAACCCTAACCCTAACGCTATCCTTATCAGTAACCCAAACCCTATCACTAAATCTAACCCATACCCTATCCCTAACCCTAACCCTAAACCAAACACAAACCCTAACCCTAACCTTAACCCTAATCCTAACCCAAACCCAAACCCTAACCCTAACCCTAAACCAAACCCTAACCATAACCAGAATCCAAACCATAACACTATCCCTAAACCTAACCCTAACCCTAAACCTAACCCTAACCCAAATGCACACCCTAACCCTAACCCTAACCCTAACCCACCCAAACCCTGACAATAACCCTAACCCTAACCTAAACCCTATCCCTAACACTAAACCAAACCCTAACTCTAACCCTAACCCTAAACCAAACCCAAACCCTAACCTAACCCTAACAGTAACCTAACCCTAACCATAAACCTAACTCAAACCCTAACCCTAACCCTAACCCATACCCCACCCCAAACCCAAAACCTAACCGTAACCCATACCCAAACCATGAACCTAATCGTAACACTAACCCTAACCCAAAACCTGACCGTAACCCTAACCCTAACCCTAACCCTAACACAAACCCTAACCCTAACCTAACCTTAACCCTAAACCTAACCCTAACCCTAACCCTAACCCTAACCCAAACAAAAACCCTAATCCGAACCCTAACCCTAACCCTAACCATAACCCTCACCCTAACCCAAACGGAAACCCTAAACCTAACCCTAACCCTAACTCAAACCCTAACCCTAACCCTAACCCTAATTCTAACCCTAACACTAAACCTAACCCTAACCCAAACTCTAACCGTAACCGTAACCGTAACCCTAACCCTAACCCTAACCCTAACACTAACCCAAACCTTAACCCTAACCCTAACCCTAACCCAAATATTAACACTAAACCTAACCCTAACCTAAACCCTAACCCTAAACCTAACACTAACCCAAACCCTAACCATAACCATAATCCTAACCCTAACCCAAACCCTAACCCTAAAGCTAAACCAAACATTAACCCTAAACCTAACACTAACCCAAACCCTAACCCTAAATCTAACCCTAGCCCAAACCCTAACCCTAAACCTAACCCTAACACAAACCCTAACCCTATCCCAAACCCAAACACTAACCCTAACCCTAACCCTAACCCTAACCCTAACCCTAACCCTAACCCTATCCCTAAACACAACCCTAACCCAAACCTTAACCATAAAACTGACCCTAACCCTAACCCTAAAACCGAATACTAAACCTGAACATAAACCTAAACCAAATCATAACCCTAACACTAACCCTAACCCTAACACTAATCCAAACCCAAACACTAACCCTATACCTAACCCTAAACCAAACCCAAACCCTAACACTGAACTTAACACTAACACTAACCCTAACGCAAACCCAAACCCTAACCCTAACCCTATCCTTAACAATAACCCAAACCCTAACACTAAATCTAAACCAAACCCTAACCCTAGCCCTAACCCTAAACCAAACACAAACCCTAACCCTAACCTTAACCCTAATCCTAACCCAAACCCAAACCCTAACCCTAACCCTAACCCTAAACCAAATCCTAACCATAACCAGAATCCAAACCATAACACTATCCCTAAACCTAACCCTAACCCTAAACCTAACCCTAACCCTAACCCAAACCCTAACCCTAACCCTAACCCTAACCCACCAAAACCCTGACAATAACCCTAACCCTAACCTAAACCCTAACCCAAACCCTAACTCTAACCCTAACCCTAAACCAATCCCGAACCCTAACCTAAACCTAACCCTAACAGTAACCCAAACCCTAACCCTAACCCTAACTCAAACCCTAACCCTAACCCTAACCCATACCCCAACCCAAACACAAAACCTAACCGTAACCCTCACCCAAACCATGAAACTAATCGTAACACTAACCGTAACCCAAACAATGACCGTAACCCTAACCCTAACCCTAACCCTAACACAAACCCTAACCCTAAACCTAACTCTAACCCTAACCCAAACCCTAACCCTAACCCTAACCCTAACCCTAACCCAAACATTAAGCCTAAACCTAACCGTAACCCAAACCGTAACCCTAAACCTAACCCTAGCCCAAACCCTAACCCTAAACCTAACCCTAACACAAACCCTAACCCTTACCCAAACCCAAACCCTAATCCAAACACTAACCCTAACCCTAACCCTAACCCTAACCCTCACCAAAACGCAAACGCAATCCTCACCCTAACCCTAACCCTAAACCAAACCCAAAACCTAACCCTAACTCTAACCCAAACACTAACCCTAATCCTAATCCTAAACCTAACCCTAACCCAAACCATAACCCTAACCCTAAATGTAACCCTAACCCTAAACCTAACCCTAACCCAAACCCAAACACTAAACCTAACCCTAATTCTAACCCTAACCCAAACCCTAAACCTAAACCTAACCCTAACCCAAACCCTAACCATAACCGGAATCCAAACTATAACACTATCTCTATACCTAACCCTAACCCTAAACCTAACCCTAACTCACACGCACACCC
>JAJHUQ010000058.1:3052500-3060000 GCA_035773235.1 Eospalax fontanierii | reverse complement strand
AGAAGCAGCCAGGAGAAGTGGGAGGAGGAGGGGAGAAGGTGGTGTGGCCTGCTGGCCATGCCCAGGCCCTCCACATACAGGACCTCTACTACTAACCCTAATTGCCTACCTCTACTAACCCTAACGCTAACCCTAACCCTAACCCTAACCCTAACCCTAATCCTAGACCTAACCTAACACTAACCCTATACCTAACTCTAACCCTAACCCAAACCCAAACCCAAACCCTAACCCTAACCCTAACCCTAACACTAACCCTAACCCAAACCCAAACACTAAACATAACCCTAATCCTAACCCAAACCCAAACACTAAACCTAACCCTAACCCTAACCGTAAAAAAGAACACTAAACCTGAACATAAACCTAACCCTAACACTAACCCTAACCCTAACCCTAAACCCAAACCCTAAACCTAACCCTAACCCTAACCCAAAACCTAACCATAACCAGCATCTAAACTATAACACTATCCCTAAACCTAACCCTAACCCTAACCCTAACCCTAACCCTAACACAAACCCTAACCCAAACCCAAACCCTAACACTAACCCTAAACCTAACCCAAACCCTAAACCTAACCCTAACCCAAAACCAAACACTAATCCTAACCCTAACCCTAACCCTAAGCCTAATCCTAACTCAAACCAAACCCCAACACTAACCCTAACCCTAAACCTAACCCTAATCCAAACCCAAACCCTAACCCTAATCCTAACCCTAACCCAAACCCTAACCATAACCAGAACACAAACCATAACTCTATCCCTAAATCTAACCCTAACTCTAAACCTAACCCTAACCCAAACGCACACCCTAACCCTAACCCTAACCCTAACCCTAACCCAAACCCTAACCCTAACCTTAAACTAAACTTAACCCTAACCCAAATGCTAACCCTAACCCTAACCCTAACCCTAACCTAATCCTAAACCTAACCTTAACCCAAATCCTAAACTTATCGAAAACCCTCACCCTAAACCTAACCTAAACCCTAACCCTAACCCTAACCCTAAACCTAACCCTAACACTAACCCTAACCCAAACCCAAACCCTAATCCTAACACTAACCCTAACCCTAACCATAACACTCACCCTAACCCAAACGGAAACCCTAAACCTAACCCAAACCTAACTCACACCCTAACCCTAACCCTAACCCTAACCCTAACCCTAATCTAACCCTAACCCTAACCCAAACCATAACCCTAATCCTAATCATATCCCTAACCCCAAACCTTACCCTAACCCAAACACTAACCCTAACCCTAACCCTAAACCTAACCCTAACCCTAATTCTAACCCTAACCCTAACCATAACCATAACCCATACCCTAATCCGAGGGTAGCCTTGAACTTATAATCCTCCTGCCTCACCCCCAAGAGTTGAGTTGTACTTTTTTAAGAGCAAAGATTGGATTCAGCAACAATGAAAAAGGAAAATATTTTCCCTCATTGAAAACGATGTCCAAAGTAGTTTTCTGATTCAAATGTAGCTTATACTACTTAAGAATCCAATATCAATAATATGGTAATTTCTAGAAAGAATGAGGTTGGTTATTTATGTAACCACGTGCAATCCTGGCAAGAGCTGCAGGACTGGGAAGCAACCTTGGCATGACTTGACCAGGGGAAGCGCACCTGCTCGGAAGCTATGATAGACAGTCAGAGCTCTGCAAGTGAGTGCTGAGTGCTATTGGTCAGTCTCCTGTCATTGGTGTCTGATGTGGGCAGGAGTGCTGAGGTCACAGAATCTTGGACTAAGATTCTGGAACTCCAAGAGGCAGTGACCAGGCAAACATTGTTTAGGGTGTTGCTAGGTGACAAAGCCCTCTCAGATAAGTTGCTGAAACACAGAGGTTTCTTGGTGGTAGGCTCTTGTGTTTGGGTGACAAGTTTGGAGAGATTCAGTTGACTTTAGGTCAAAAATCTAGTGTTTGACAAAAAGAAGCAGCCAGGAGAAGTGGGAGGAGGAGGGGAGAAGGTGGTGTGGCCTGCTGGCCATGCCCAGGCCCTCCACATACAGGACCTCTACTACTAACCCTAATTGCCTACCTCTACTAACCCTAACGCTAACCCTAACCCTAACCCTAACCCTAACCCTAATCCTAAACCTAACCTAACACTAACCCTATACCTAACTCTAACCCTAACCCAAACCCAAACCCAAACCCTAACCCTAACCCTAACCCTAACACTAACCCTAACCCAAACCCAAACACTAAACATAACCCTAATCCTAACCCAAACCCAAACACTAAACCTAACCCTAACCCTAACCGTAAAAAAGAACACTAAACCTGAACATAAACCTAACCCTAAAACTAACCCTAACCCTAACCCTAAACCCAAAACCTAAACCTAACCCTAACCCTAACCCAAAACCTAACCATAACCAGCATCTAAACTATAACACTATCCCTAAACCTAACCCTAACCCTAACCCTAACCCTAACCCTAACCCTAACACAAACCCTAACCCAAACCCAAACCCTAACACTAACCCTAAACCTAACCCAAACCTTAAACCTAACCCTAACCCAAAACCAAACCCTAATCCTAACCCTAACCCTAACCCTAAACCTAATCCTAACTCAAACCAAACCCTAACACTAACCCTAACCCTAAACCTAACCCTAATCCAAACCCAAACCCTAACCCTAATCCTAACCGTAACCCAAACCCTAACCATAACCAGAACACAAACCATAACTCTATCCCTAAATCTAACCCTAACCCTAACCTAACCCTAACCCTAAACCTAACCCTAACCCTAACCCTAACCCAAACAAAAACCCTAATCCTAACCCTAACCCTAACCCTAACAGTCATCCTAACCCAAACGGAAACCCTAAACCTAACCCTAACCCTAACTCAAACCCTAACCCTAACCCTAACCCTAATCCTAACACTAACCCTAACCCTAACCCTAAACCCAAACCCTAAACCTAACCCTAACCCTAACCCAAAACCTAACCATAACCAGCATCTAAACTATAACACTATCCCTAACCCTAACCCTAACCCTAACCCTAAACCTAACCCTAATCCAAACCCAAACCCTAACCCTAAACCTAACCGTAACCCAAACCCTAACCATAACCAGAACACAAACCATAACTCTATCCCTAAATCTAACCCTAACTCTAAACCTAACCCTAACCCAAACGCACACCCTAACCCTAACCCTAACCCTAACCCTAACCCAAACCCTAACCCTAACCTTAAACTAAACTTAACCCTAACCCAAATGCTAACCCTAACCCTAACCCTAACCCTAACCTAATCCTAAACCTAACCTTAACCCAAATCCTAAACTTATCGAAAACCCTCACCCTAAACCTAACCTAAACCCTAACCCTAACCCTAACCCTAAACCTAACCCTAACACTAACCCTAACCCAAACCCAAACCCTAATCCTAACACTAACCCTAACCCTAACCATAACACTCACCCTAACCCAAACGGGAACCCAAAACCCAACCCAAACCTAACTCACACCCTAACCCTAACCCTAACCCTAACCCTAACCCTAATCTAACCCTAACCCTAACCCAAACCATAACCCTAATCCTAATCATATCCCTAACCCTCAAGCTAACCCTAACCCAAACACTAACCCTAACCCTAACCCTAAACCTAACCCTAACACTAATTCTAACCCTAACCCTAACCATAACCATAACCCATACCCTAATCCGAGGGTAGCCTTGAACTTATAATCCTCCTGCCTCACCCCCAAGAGTTGAGTTGTACTTTTTTAAGAGCAAAGATTGGATTCAGCAACAATGAAAAAGGAAAATATTTTCCCTCATTGAAAACGATGTCCAAAGTAGTTTTCTGATTCAAATGTAGCTTATAGTACTTAAGAATCCAATATCAATAATATGGTAATTTCTAGAAAGAATGAGGTTGGTTATTTATGTAACCACGTGCAATCCTGGCAAGAGCTGCAGGACTGGGAAGCAACCTTGGCATGACTTGACCAGGGGAAGCGCACCTGCTCGGAAGCTATGATAGACAGTCAGAGCTCTGCAAGTGAGTGCTGAGTGCTATTGGTCAGTCTCCTGTCATTGGTGTCTGATGTGGGCAGGAGTGCTGAGGTCACAGAATCTTGGACTAAGATTCTGGAACTCCAAGAGGCAGTGACCAGGCAAACATTGTTTAGGGTGTTGCTAGGTGACAAAGCCCTCTCAGATAAGTTGCTGAAACACAGAGGTTTCTTGGTGGTAGGCTCTTGTGTTTGGGTGACAAGTTTGGAGAGATTCAGTTGACTTTAGGTCAAAAATCTAGTGTTTGACAAAAAGAAGCAGCCAGGAGAAGTGGGAGGAGGAGGGGAGAAGGTGGTGTGGCCTGCTGGCCATGCCCAGGCCCTCCACATACAGGACCTCTACTACTAACCCTAATTGCCTACCTCTACTAACCCTAACGCTAACCCTAACCCTAACCCTAACCCTAACCCTAATCCTAGACCTAACCTAACACTAACCCTATACCTAACTCTAACCCTAACCCAAACCCAAACCCAAACCCTAACCCTAACCCTAACCCTAACACTAACCCTAACCCAAACCCAAACACTAAACATAACCCTAATCCTAACCCAAACCCAAACACTAAACCTAACCCTAACCCTAACCGTAAAAAAGAACACTAAACCTGAACATAAACCTAACCCTAACACTAACCCTAACCCTAACCCTAAACCCAAACCCTAAACCTAACCCTAACCCTAACCCAAAACCTAACCATAACCAGCATCTAAACTATAACACTATCCCTAAACCTAACCCTAACCCTAACCCTAACCCTAACCCTAACACAAACCCTAACCCAAACCCAAACCCTAACACTAACCCTAAACCTAACCCAAACCCTAAACCTAACCCTAACCCAAAACCAAACACCAATCCTAACCCTAACCCTAACCCTAAGCCTAATCCTAACTCAAACCAAACCCCAACACTAACCCTAACCCTAAACCTAACCCTAATCCAAACCCAAACCGTAACCCTAATCCTAACCCTAACCCAAACCCTAACCATAACCAGAACACAAACCATAACTCTATCCCTAAATCTAACCCTAACTCTAAACCTAACCCTAACCCAAACGCACACCCTAACCCTAACCCTAACCCTAACCCTAACCCAAACCCTAACCCTAACCTTAAACTAAACTTAACCCTAACCCAAATTCTAACCCTAACCCTAACCCTAACCCTAACCTAATCCTAAACCTAACCTTAACCCAAATCCTAAACTTATCGAAAACCCTCACCCTAAACCTAACCTAAACCCTAACCCTAACCCTAACCCTAAACCTAACCCTAACACTAACCCTAACCCAAACCCAAACCCTAATCCTAACACTAACCCTAACCCTAACCATAACACTCACCCTAACCCAAACGGAAACCCTAAACCTAACCCAAACCTAACTCACACCCTAACCCTAACCCTAACCCTAACCCTAACCCTAATCTAACCCTAACCCTAACCCAAACCATAACCCTAATCCTAATCATATCCCTAACCCTAAACCTAACCCTAACCCAAACACTAACCCTAACCCTAATAATAAACCTAACCCTAACCCTAATTCTAACCCTAACCCTAACCATAACCATAACCCATACCCTAATCCGAGGGTAGCCTTGAACTTATAATCCTCCTGCCTCACCCCCAAGAGTTGAGTTGTACTTTTTTAAGAGCAAAGATTGGATTCAGCAACAATGAAAAAGGAAAATATTTTCCCTCATTGAAAACGATGTCCAAAGTAGTTTTCTGATTCAAATGTAGCTTATACTACTTAAGAATCCAATATCAATAATATGGTAATTTCTAGAAAGAATGAGGTTGGTTATTTATGTAACCACGTGCAATCCTGGCAAGAGCTGCAGGACTGGGAAGCAACCTTGGCATGACTTGACCAGGGGAAGCGCACCTGCTCGGAAGCTATGATAGACAGTCAGAGCTCTGCAAGTGAGTGCTGAGTGCTATTGGTCAGTCTCCTGTCATTGGTGTCTGATGTGGGCAGGAGTGCTGAGGTCACAGAATCTTGGACTAAGATTCTGGAACTCCAAGAGGCAGTGACCAGGCAAACATTGTTTAGGGTGTTGCTAGGTGACAAAGCCCTCTCAGATAAGTTGCTGAAACACAGAGGTTTCTTGGTGGTAGGCTCTTGTGTTTGGGTGACAAGTTTGGAGAGATTCAGTTGACTTTAGGTCAAAAATCTAGTGTTTGACAAAAAGAAGCAGCCAGGAGAAGTGGGAGGAGGAGGGGAGAAGGTGGTGTGGCCTGCTGGCCATGCCCAGGCCCTCCACATACAGGACCTCTACTACTAACCCTAATTGCCTACCTCTACTAACCCTAACGCTAACCCTAACCCTAACCCTAACCCTAACCCTAATCCTAAACCTAACCTAACACTAACCCTATACCTAACTCTAACCCTAACCCAAACCCAACCCCAAACCCTAACCCTAACCCTAACCCTAACACTAACCCTAACCCAAACCCAAACACTAAACATAACCCTAATCCTAACCCAAACCCAAACACTAAACCTAACCCTAACCCTAACCGTAAAAAAGAACACTAAACCTGAACATAAACCTAACCCTAAAACTAACCCTAACCCTAACCCTAAACCCAAAACCTAAACCTAACCCTAACCCTAACCCAAAACCTAACCATAACCAGCATCTAAACTATAACACTATCCCTAAACCTAACCCTAACCCTAACCCTATCCCTAACCCTAACCCTAACACAAACCCTAACCCAAACCCAAACCCTAACACTAACCCTAAACCTAACCCAAACCCTAAACCTAACCCTAACCCAAAACCAAACCCTAATCCTAACCCTAACCCTAACCCTAAGCCTAATCCTAACTCAAACCAAACCCCAACACTAACCCTAACCCTAAACCTAACCCTAATCCAAACCCAAACCCTAACCCTAATCCTAACCGTAACCCAAACCCTAACCATAACCAGAACACAAACCATAACTCTATCCCAAAATCTAACCCTAACTCTAAACCTAACCCTAACCCAAACGCACACCCTAACCCTAACCCTAACCCTAACCCTAACCCAAACCCTAACCCTAACCTTAAACTAAACTTAACCCTAACCCAAATGCTAACCCTAACCCTAACCCTAACCCTAACCTAATCCTAAACCTAACCTTAACCCAAATCCTAAACTTATCGAAAACCCTCACCCTAAACCTAACCTAAACCCTAACCCTAACCCTAACCCTAAACCTAACCCTAACACTAACCCTAACCCAAACCCAAACCCTAATCCTAACACTAACCCTAACCCTAACCATAACACTCACCCTAACCCAAACGGAAACCCTAAACCTAACCCAAACCTAACTCACACCCTAACCCTAACCCTAACCCTAACCCTAACCCTAATCTAACCCTAACCCTAACCCAAACCATAACCCTAATCCTAATCATATCCCTAACCCTAAACCTAA
>JAJHUQ010000058.1:3045000-3047500 GCA_035773235.1 Eospalax fontanierii | reverse complement strand
CCTAACCCTAAACCTAACACTAACCCAAACCCTAACCATCACCATAATCCTAACCCTAACCCAAACCCTAACCCTAAAGCTAACCCAAACATTAACCCTAAACCTAACCCTAACCCAAACCCTAACCCTAAAATTAACCATAGCCCGAACCCTAACCCTAAACCTAACCATAACACAAACCTAACCCTATCCCAAAACCAAATACTAACCCTAAGCCTAATCCTAACCCTAAACCTAACCCTAACCCTAACGGAACCCATAAACATAACCCTATCCCTAAACACAACCCTAACCCAAACCTTAATCCTAAACCTGACCCTAACCCTAACCCTGAAACCGAATACTAAACCTGAACATAAACCTAAACCAAACCATAACACTAACACTAACCCTAACCCTAACACTAATCTAAACCCAAACACTAACCCTATACCTAACCCTAAACCAAACGCAAACGCTAACACTGAACTTAACACTAAACCTAACCCTAACGCAAGTCCAAACCCTAACCCTAACGCTATCCTTATCAATAACCCAAACCCTAACACTAAATCTAACCCAAACCCTAACCCTAACCCTAACCCTAAAACAAACACAAACCCTAACCCTAACCTTAACCCTAATCCTAACCCAAACCCAAACCCTAACCCTAACCCTAAACCAAACCCTAACCATAACCAGAATCCAAACCATAACACTATCCCTAAACCTAACCCTAACCCTAAACCTAACCCTAACCCAAATGCACACCCTAACCCTAACCCTAACCCTAACCCACCCAAACCCTGACAATAACCCTAACCCTAACCTAAACCCTAACCCTAACCCTAAACCAAACCCTAACTCTAACCCTAACCCTAAACCAAACCCAAACCCTAACCTAACCCTAACAGTAACCTAACCCTAACCCTAAACCTAACTCAAACCCTAACCCTAACCCTAACCCATACCCCACCCCAAACCCAAAACCTAACCGTAACCCATACCCAAACCATGAACCTAATCGTAACACTAACCCTAACCCAAAACCTGACCGTAACCCTAACCCTAACCCTAACCCTAACACAAACCCTAACCCTAACCTAACCTTAACCCTAAACCTAACCCTAACCCTAACCCTAACCCTAACCCAAACAAAAACCCTAATCCTAACCCTAACCCTAACCCTAACCATAACCCTCACCCTAACCCAAACGGAAACCCTAAACCTAACCCTAACCCTAACTCAAACCCTAACCCTAACCCTAACCCTAATTCTAACCCTAACACTAAACCTAACCCTAACCCAAACTCTAACCGTACCGTAACCGTAACCGTAACCCTAACCCTAACCCTAACCCTAACACTAACCGAAACCTTAACCCTAACCCTAACCCTAACCCAAATATTAACACTAAACCTAACCCTAACCTAAACCCTAACCCTAAACCTAACACTAACCCAAACCCTAACCATAACCATAATCCTAACCCTAACCCAAACCCTAACCCTAAAGCTAAACCAAACATTAACCCTAAACCTAACACTAACCCAAACCCTAACCCTAAATCTAACCCTAGCCCAAACCCTAACCCTAAACCTAACCCTAACACAAACCCTAACCCTATCCCAAACCCAAACACTAACCCTAAGCCTAATCCTAACCCTAAACCTAACCCTAACCCTAACAGAACCCATAAACACAACCCTATCCCTAAACACAACCCGAACCCAAACGTCAACCCTAAAACAGACCCTAACCCTAACCCTAAAACCGAATACTAAACCTGAACATAAACCTAAACCAAATCATAACCCTAACACTAACCCTAACCCTAACACTAATCCAAACCCAAACACTAACCCTATACCTAACCCTAAACCAAACCCAAACCCTAACCCCGAACCTAACACTCACACTAACCCTAACACAAACCCACACCCTACCCCTACCCCTATCCTTAACAATAACCCAAACCCTAACACTAAATCTAAACCACACCCTAACCCTAGCCCTAACCCTAATCCAAACACAATCCCTAACCCTAACCTTAACCCTAATCCTAACCCAAACCCAAACCCTAACCCTAAACCTAACCCTAAACCAAATCCTAACCATAACCAGAATCCAAACCATAACACTATCCCTAAACCTAACCCTAACCCTAAACCTAACCCTAACCCAAATGCAAACCCTAACCCTAACCCTAACCCTAACGCAAACCCTAACTCTAACCCTAACCCTAAACCAATCCCGAACCCTAACCTAAACCTAACCCTAACAGTAACCCAAACCCTAACCCTAACCCTAACTCAAACCCTAACCCTAACCCTAACCCATACCCCAACCCAAACCCAAAACCTAACCGTAACCCTCACCCAAACCATGAAACTAATCGTAACACTAACCGTAACCCAAACAATGACCGTACCCCTAACCCTAACCCTAACCCTAACACAAACCCTAACCCTAAACCTAACTCTAACCCTAACCCAAACCCTAACCCTAACCCTAACCCTA
>JAJHUQ010000058.1:3027500-3032500 GCA_035773235.1 Eospalax fontanierii | reverse complement strand
CTAACCCTAACTGTAAACTAACACTAACCTTATACCTATCCCTAACCCTGACCCAAACATTAACCCTAAACCTAAACCTAACCCAAACCCTAAGCCTAAACCTAACCCTAACCCAAACCCTAAACCTAACCCTAACGCTAACCCTAACCCTAAGCCTAACCTAACCCGAATCCTAACCCTAACCCTAACCCTAACCCTAACCGAACCCATAAATCTAAACCTATCCCTAAACACCACCCTAACCCAAATCTTAACCCTAACCCTAACAATAAACCTAACTGTAAACCTAACGCTAACTCTAACCCTAACCCTAAACCCTAACACTAAACCTGAACCTAAACCTAACCCAAACCCTAACCCTAACACTAACTCTAAACCTAACCGTAATCCAAACCCACACCCTAACCCTAAACCTAACCCTAAACCAAACCCAAACCCTAACACTAAATTTAACACTAACCCTAATCCTAACCCAAACCCAAACCCTAACCCTAACCCTAACCTTAACAATAACCCAAACCCTAACCCTAATCCAAACCCTAACCCTAACCCTAACCCTAACCCTAACCCTAACCCAAACCCTAACACTAACCCTAACTCTAACCCAAACCCTAACCTTAACCCTAAACCTAACGCAAACCCAAACACTAACCATAACCCTAAGGCAAACCCAAACGCTAACCCTAACCCTAACACAAACCATAACCCTAATCCTAACCCTAAACCTAACCCTAACCCGAACCCTAACCCAAACACTAATCCTAACCCTAACCCTAAACCTAACCCTAACCCTAATTCTAACCCTAACCCTAACCAAAAACCAAACCCTAATCCCAGGGTAGCCTTGAACTGATAATCCTCCTGACTCACCCCCAAGACTTGAGATGTACTTTTTTAAGAGCAAAGATTGGATTCAGCAACAATGAAAAAGGAAAATATTTTCCCTCATAGAGAACGATGCCCAAAGTAGTTTTCTGTTTCAAATGTAGCTTATAGTACTGAAAAATTCAATATCAATAATATGGTAATTTGTAGAAAGAATGAGGTTGGTTATTTAGGTAACCACGTGCAATCCTGGCAAGAGCTGCAGGACTTTGAAGCAACCTTGGCATGACTTGACCAGGGAAGGAGCACCTGCTCTGAAGCTGTGATAGACAGGCAGAGCTTTGCAAGTGAGGGCTGAGTGCTATTGGTCAGTCTCCTGTCATTGGTGTCTGATGTGGGCAAGATGCTGAGGTCACAGAATCTTGGATTAAGATTCTGGAACTCCAAGAGGCAGTAACCTGGCAAAGCATTGTTTAGGGTGTTGCTAGGTGACAAAGCCCTCTCAGATGAGTTGCTGAAACAAAGAGGTTTCTTGGTGGTAGGCTCTAGTGTTTGGGTGACCAGTTTGGAGAGATTTAGTTGACTTTAGGTCAAAGTTCTAGTCATTGACAAAAAGAAGCAGCCAGGAGAAGATGGGAGGAGGAGGGAAGAAGGTGGTGTGGCCTGCTGGTCCTGCCCAGGCCCTCCACATACAGGACCTCTACTAAAACGTCTACCTCTACGAACCCTGACCCTAATCCTAACCCTAACCCTAATCCTAACCCTAACCGTAACCTAACACTAATCCTATACCTAACCCTAACCCTGACCCAAACATTAACCATAAACCTAAACCAAACCCAAACCCTAAGCCTAAACCTAACCCTAACCCAAACCCTAACCCTAAGCCTAACCCTAAGCCTAACCTAACCCGAATCCTAACCCTAACCCTAACACTAACCGAACCCATAAACATAAACCTAATCCTAAACACCACCCTAACCTAAATCTTAACACTAACCCTAACACTAAACCTAACTGTAAACCTAACGCTAACCCTAACCCTAACCCTAAACCCTAACACTAAACCTGAACCTAAACCTAACCCAAAACCTAACCCACACCCTAACCCTAAACCTAACCCTAAACCAAACCCAAACCCTAACACTAAACTTAACACTAACCCTAATCCTAACCCAAACCCAAACCCTAACCCTAACCCTAACCTTAACAATAACCCAAACCCTAACCCTAACCCTAATCCAAACCCTAACCCTAACCCTAACCCTAACCCTAACCCAAACCCTAACCCTAACACTAACCCTAACCCAAATCCTAACCCTAACGTTAAACTAAACTTAACCCTAACCCAAACGCTAACCCTAACCCAAAACCTTAACCTAACCCTAATCCTAACCGTAACCCTAACCCAAACGCTAAACCTATCGCAAACCCTAACCCTAAACCTAAGCCTAACCCAAATCCTAAACATAACACCAACCCTAACCCGAAACCAAATCCAAACCGAAATCCTAAACCTAACCCTTACCTAAACCCTAACCCTAACCCTAACAGTAATCCTAAACCGAAACCAAACCCTAATCCTAACACTAACCCTAACCCTAACCCTAACCCTCACCAAAACCCAAACGCAATCCTCACCCTAACCCTAAAGCAAACCCTAACCCTAACCCTAACTCTAACCCAAACCCTAACCCTAACCCTAATCCTAAACCTAATCCTAACCCAAACCATAACTCTAACCCTAAATGTAACCCTAAACCTAAACCTAACCCTAACCCAAAACCAACCACTAAACCTAACCCTAATCCTAACCCTAACCCAAACCCTAACCCTAACCCAAACCCTAACCATAACCAGAAACCAAACTATAACACTATCTCTAAACCTAACCCTAACCCTAAACCTAACCCTAAATCACACGCACACTCTATCCCTAACCCTAACCCTAACCCTAACCCTAACACAAACCCTAACCCTAACCCTAACCCAAACCCTAACACTAACCCTAACCCTAACCCAAACCCTAAGTCTAAACTTAACCCTAACCCTAAATCTAACCCTAACTCACATGCACACCCTAACCCTAACCCTAACACAAACCCTAACCCTAAACCTAACCCTAACCCTAACCCAAACCCTAACCCTAACCCTAACCCTAACTCAAACCCAAACACTAAACATAACACTAATCCTAACCCAAACCCAAACCCTAAACCTAACCCTAACCCTAACCAAAAACCTAACCATAACCAGAATCTAAACTATAACACTATCCCTAAACCTAACCCTAACCGTAAACCTAACACTAACCCAAACGAACACCCTAAACCTAACCCTTACCCTAACCCTAACACAAATCCTAACCCAAACCCAAACCCTAACCCTAACCTAACCCTAACCCAAACCCTAACCCTAACCCTAACCCAAAACCAAACCCTAACCCTAACCCTAACCCTAACCCTAATCCTAACGCAAACCAAACCCTAACACTAACCCTAACCCTAACCATAACCCTAACGCAAACCCAAACCCTAACCCTAACCCTAACACAAACTATAACCCTAATCCTAACCCTAACCCTAACCCAAACCCTAACCCTAACCCTAATCGTAACCCTAACCCTAACCCGAACCCTAACCCAAACACTAATCCTAAACCTAACCCTAAACCTAACCCTAACCCTAATTCTAACCCTAACCCTAACCATAAACCATAGCCTAATCCCAGGGTAGCCTTGAACTGATAATCCTCCTGACTCATCCCCAAGACTTGAGTTGTATTTTTTAAGAGCAAAGATTGGATTCAGCAACAATGAAAAAGGAAAATATTTTCCCTCATAGAGAACGATGCCCAAAGTAGTTTTCTGTTTCAAATGTAGCTTATAGTACTGAAAAATTCAATGTCAATAATATGGTAATTTCTAGAAAGAATGAGTTGGTTATTTATGTAACCACGTGCAATCTGGCAAGAAATGCAGGACTGGGAAGCAACCTTGGCATGACTTGACCAGGGAAGGAGCACCTGCTCTGAAGCTGTGATAGACAGGCAGAGCTTTGCAAGTGAGTGCTGAGTGCTATTGGTCAGTCTCCTGTCATTGGTGTCTGATGTGGGCAGGAGTGCTGAGGTCACAGAATCTTGGATTAAGATTCTGGAACTCCAAGAGGCAGTGACATGGCAAAGCATTGTTTAGGGTGTTGCTAGGTGACAAAGCCCTCTCAGATGAGTTGATGAAACACAGAGGTTTCTTGGTGGTAGGCTCTAGTGTTTGGGTGACGAGTTTGGAGCGATTTAGTTGTCTTTAGGTCAAAGTTCTAGTGATTGACAAAAAGAAGCAGGCAGGAAAAGATGGGAGGAGGAGGGGAGAAGGTGGTGTGGCCTGCTGGCCCAGCCCAGGCCGTCTTCATACAGGACCTCTACTACAACGCCTACCTCTACTACCCCTAACCCTAACCCAAACCCTAACACTAAACCTAACCCTAACCCTAACCCAAACATTAACCCTAAACTTAACCCTAACCCAAATCCTAACCCTAAACCTAACCCTAGCCCAAACACTAACCCTAAACCTAAACCTAACACAAACCCTAACCCTAACCCTAACCCTAAACCAAACGCAAACCCAAATCCCAAAACTAACCCTAACCCTAACCCTAACCCAAATTCTAACCTTTACCCTAACCCTAACCCTAAACCTAACACTCACCCAAAACTTAACCCTATACCTAACCCTAACCCTAACCCAAACATTAACCCTAAACCTAACCCTAACACAAACCCTAACCCTAAACCTAACCCTAACCAAAACCCTAACCCTAAACCTAACCCTAACCCAAACCCAAACCCTAACCATAACCCTATCCCTAAACCTAACCCAAACTCTAACCGTAACCTTAACCCTAACCGTAACCCTAAACCTAACAGTAACCCAACCCTAACCCTAACCCTAACCCAAACATTAAACCTAAACCTATCCCTAACCCAAAACCTAACCCTAAACCTAACCCTAACCCAAACCCTAACATTAAACCTAACCCTAACAGAAATCCTAACCCTAACCCTAACCCTAACCCAAACCCAAAGCCTAACCCTAGCCCTAACCCTAACCCTAATCCAAACCCTAACCGTAAACCTAACCCTAACCCTAATCCTAAAACTAAACCTAATCCAAACCC
>JAJHUQ010000058.1:3000000-3020000 GCA_035773235.1 Eospalax fontanierii | reverse complement strand
ACCCTAACCCTAACAATAACCCAAACCCTAACTCTAACGCTAACTTAAACCCTAACCCTAACCCTAAACCACACCCCAACCCAAACCCAAAACCTTACCGTAATCTTCACCCATACCATGAACCTAATCGTAAACCTAAACCTAAGCCAAACCCTGACCATAACCCTAATCCTAACCCTAACCCTAACCCTAACCCTAACCCTAACCCTATCCCTAAACCTAACCCTAACCCTAACCCTAACCCTAACCCTAACCCAAACCCTAACTCTAACCCTAACCCTAACCCAAACCCAAACACTAACCCTAAACCTAACCCTAACCCAAACCCAACCCCTAACCCTAACCTTAACCCAAAGCCTATCCCTAACCCTAACTCTAACCCTAACCCTAATCCTAACGCAAACCAAACCCTAACACTAACCCTAACCCTAACCCTAAACCTAACCCAAACCCAAACCCTAAACCTAACCCTAACCCTAACCCTAACCGAAACCCTAACCATAACCAGAACACAAACCCTAACTCTATCCCTAAACCTAACCCTAACCCTAACCCTAACCCTAACCCTAACCCTAACCCTAACCCAAATCCTAACCTTATCGCAAACACTCACCCTAAACCTAACCTAAACCCTAACCCTAACCCTAACACTAACCCTAACCCAAACCCAAACCCTAATCCTAACACTAACCCTAACCCTAACCCTAACACTCACCCTAACCCAAACGGAAACCAAAAAACCTAACCCTAACCCTAACTCAAACCCTAACCCTAACCCTAACTCTAATACAAACCCTAACCCTAAACCTAATCCGAACCCCAAACCTAACCGAAATCATAACCCTAATCCTAATCGTAACCCTAAAACTAAACCTAACCCTAACCCAAACACTAACCCTAACCCTAACCCTAAACCTAAACCTAACCCTAATTCTGACCCTAACCCTAACCCTAACCCACACCCCAACCCAAACCCAAAACCTAACCGTAACCTTCACCCAAACCATGAACCTAATCGTAACTCTAACCCAAACCCAAACCCTGACCATAACCATAACCCAAACCCTAACCCTAACACAAACCCTAACCCTAACCCTAACCCTAACCCTAACCCTAACCCTAACCCACACCCTAACACTAACCCTGACCCTAACCCAAACCCTAATTCTAACCCTAACTCTAAACCAAACCCAAACCCTAACCCTAAACCTAACACAAAACCAAATCCTATCCCTAACACTAACCATAACCCTAACCCTAACCCTAACCCAAACAAAAACCCTAACCCTAACGCTAACCCTAAACGAAACCCTAACCATAACCAGAACACAAACCATAACTCTATCCCTAAACCTAACCCTAATCCTAACCCTAACCCTAAACCAAACGCACACCCTAACCCTAACCCTAATCAAAACGCTAATCCTAAGCCTAACCCTAACCCTAACACTAATCCTAACCCTATCCCTAACCCAAATCCTAAACTTATCGCAAACACTCACCCTAAACCTAACCTAAACCCTAACCCTAACCCTAACACTAACCCTAACCCAAACCCAAACCCTAATCCTAACACTAACCCTAACCCTAACCCTAATACTCACCCTAACCCAAACGGAAACCCTAAACCTAACCCTAACCCTAACTCAAACCCTAACCCTAACCCTAACTCTAATACAAACCCTAACCCTAACCCTAATCCTAACCCCAACCCTAACCCAAACCATAACCCTAATCCTAATCGTAACCCTAAAACTAAACCTAACCCTAACCCAAACACTAACCCTAACCCTAAACCTAACCCTAACCCTAATTCTAACCCTAACCCTAACCCTAACCCTAACAATAACCATAACCCATACCCTAATACCAGGGTAGCCTTGAACTGATAATCCTCCTGCCTCACCCCCAAGAGTTGAGTTGTACTTTTTTAAGAGCAAAGATTGGATTCATCAACAATGAAAAAGGAAAATATTTTCCCTCATAGAAAACGATGTCCAAAGTAGTTTTCTGATTCAAATGTAGCTTATAGTACTTAAGAATCCAATATCAATAATATGGAATTTCTAGAAAGAATGAGGTTGGTTATTTATGTAAACACGTGCAATCCTGGCAAGAGCTGCAGGACTGGGAAGCAACCTTGGCATGACTTGGCCAGAGGAGGAGCACCTGCTCTGAAGCTATGATAGACAGGCAGAGCTTTGCAAGTTTGTGCTGAGTGCTATTGGTCAGTCTCCTGTCATTGGTGTCTGATGTGGGCAGGAGTGCTGAGGTCACAGAATCTTGGACTAAGATTCTGGAACTCCAAGAGACAGTGACCGGGCAAAGCATTGTTTAGGGTGTTGCTAGGTGACAAAGCCCTCTCAGATGAGTTGCTGAAACACAGAGGTTTCTTGATGGTAGGCTCTAGTGTTTGGGTGACCAGTTTGGAGAGATTTAGTTGACTTTAGGTCAAAGTTCTAGTGTTTGACAAAAAGAAGCAGCCAGGAGAAGATGGGAGGAGGAGGAGAGAAGGTGGTGTGTCCTTCTGGACCTGCCCAGGCCATGCACATATAGGACCTCTACTACAACGCCTACCTCTACTAACCCTAACCCTAACACTAACCGTAACCCTAACCTAACACAAACCCTATACCTAATCCTAACCCTAACCCAAACCTTACGCCTAAACCTAACCCTAAACCAAACCCTAACACTAACCCAAACCCTAACCCTAAACCTAACCCTAACTCTAACCCAAACCCTAACCCTAACCTAACACTAACCCTAAACCAAACCCTAACCTAAACCAAACATTAACCCTAACCCTAACCCTAACCCAAACCCAAACCCTAACCCTAATCCTAACCCAAACCCAAACCCTAACCCTAACCCAAACCCTAACCATAACCAGAATCCAAACCATAACACTATCTCTAAACCTAAACCTACCTAACCCAAACCAACACCCTAACCCTAACCTTAACCCTAACCCTAACCCTAACCCAAACACTGACACTAACCCTAACCCTAACTCAAACCCTAACGCTAACCCTAACCCAAACCCCAACTCTAACCCTAAACCTAACCCAATCCCAAACCCTAACTCTAACCGTAAACCTAGCCCAAACCCAAACCCTAACCTAACCCTAACCCTAACAAAAACCCAAAACCTAACCCTAACCCTAACTCAAACCCTAACCCTAAACCTGATCCACACCCCAACCAAACACAAAACCTAACCGTAACCCTCACCCAAACCATAACACTAATCTTAACCCTAAACATAACCCAAACCTTAACCGTAACTCTAACCCTAACCCTAAACCTAACACAAACCCTAACCCTAACCCTAACCTAATCGGAACCCTAACCCTAAAACAAACCCTAACCGTAACCCTAAACCTAACCCTAACACAAACCCTAACCCTAACCATAACCCTAACCCTAACCCTAACCCAAACCCTAACACTAACCCTAACCCTAACCCAAACCCTAACTCTAATCCTAACTCTAAACCAAACCCAAACCCTAACCCTAAACCTAACCCAAACCCAAACCCTATCCCTAACACTAACCTTAACCCTAACCCTAACCCAAACCCTAACTCTAACCCTAAACCTAACCCAAACCCAAACCCTAACTCTAACCCTAAACCTAACCCAAAACCAAAACCCTAACCTAACCCTAACCCTAACAATAACCCAAACACAAAACCTAACCCTAACCCTAACCCTAACCCAAACCCTAACCCTAACCTTAACCCAAACCCAAACCCTAACCCTAACCCTAACCCAAACCCTAACCATAACCAGAACCCAAACCATAACTCTATCCCTAAACCTAACCCTAACCCTAAACCTAACCCTAAACCAAACGCACACCCTAACCCTAACCCTAACTCAAACCCTATACCTAACCCTAACTCTAACCCAAACATTAACCCTAAACCTAACCCTAAACCAAACCCAAACTCTAACCCTAACCATATCCCTAACCCAAACTCTACCGGTAACCCTAACCCTAACACTAAACCAAACCCTAACCCTATACCTAACCCTAACCCTAACCCAAACATTAACCATAAACCTAACCCTAACCCAAACCCTAACCCTAACCCTAACCCTAAACCAAACCCTAACCCTAACCCTAACCCAAACCCTAACCCTAAACTTAACCCTAGCCCAAACCCTAACCCTAAACCTAACCCTAACACAAACCCTAACCCTAACCCTAACCCAAACATTAAAACTAAATCTAACTCTAAACCAAACCCTAACAATAAACCTAACCCTAACCCAAAACCTAACCCTAACCTTAACCTTAACCAAAATCCAAACCCTAACCCTAACCCTAACCCTAACCCTAACCCAAACCCTAACTGTAAACCTAACCCTAACCCTAACCCTAATCCAAACCCTAAACCAAACTCAAACACTAACCCTAATTCTCACCCTAACCCTCATCAAAAACCGAACACTAACCCTTCCCCAAACCATAACTCTATCCCAAAACCTAACCTTAAAACTAAACCAAACCCAAACCTTAACCCTGACACTAACCCTAACCCTAACCCTAACCCTAAACCAAACCCAAACCCTAACCCTAACACAAAACCTATCCCTAAATCAAACCCTAACCCTATCCCTAACCCTAACCATAAACCTAAACGTAACCCTAACACAAACGCAAACCCTACCCCTATCCCTAACCCTAACCCTTACTCTAAACCTAACACTAACCCTAACCCTAACCCAAACCCTAACCCTAAACCTAACTCTAACCCTAACCCAAACCCTAAACCTAACCCTAACCCTAACCCTAACCCAAACATTAACCCTAAACCTAACCCTAACCCAAACCCTAACCCTATCCCAAAACCAAACACTAACACTAAGTCTAATCCTAACCCTAAACCTAACCCTAACACTAACGGAAACCATAAACATAACCCTATCCCTAAACACAACCCAACCCAAACCTTAACCCTAAACCTGACCCTAACCCTAACCCTAAAACCGAAGACTAAACCTGAACATAAACCTAACCCAAACCGTAACCCTAACCTTAACCCTAACCCAAACCCTGACACTAACAGTAACCCTAACCTAAACCTTAACCCTAACCCTAACCCAAAACCTAACTCTAACCCTAACCCTAACCCAAACCCAAACCCTAACCTAACCCTAACCCTAACAATAACCCAAACCCTAACTCTAACGCTAACTTAAACCCTAACCCTAACCCTAACCCACACCCCAACACAAACCCAAAACCTAACCGTAATCTTCACCCAAACCATGAACCTAATCGTAAACCTAACCCTAACCCAAACCCTGAACATAACCCTAACCCTAACCCTAACCCTAACACAAACCCTAACCCTAACCCTAATCCTAACCCTAACCCAAACCCTAACACTAACCCTAACCCTAACCCAAACCCTAACTCTAACCCTAACCCTAACCCAAACCCAAACCCTAACCCTAAACCTAACCCTAAACCAAACCCTAACCCTAACCCTAACCCTAACCCTAACCCTAACCCTAACCCTAACCCTAACCCTAACCCAAACCCAAACCCTAACCCTAACCCTAACCCTAACCGAAACCCTAACCATAACCAGAACACAAACCCTAACTCTATCCCTAAACCTAACCCTAATCCTAAACCTAACCCTAAACAAACGCACACCCTAACCCTAACCCTAATCCAATCGCTAATCCTAACCCTAACCCTAACCCTAACACTAATCCTAACCCTATCCATAACCCAAATCCTAACCTTATCGCAAACACTCACCCTAAACCTAACCTAAACCCTAAACCTAACCCTAACACTAACCCTAACCCAAACCCAAACCCAAATCCTAACACTAACCCTAACCCTAAACCTAACACTCACCCTAACCCAAACGGAAACCCTAAACCTAACCCTAACCCTAACTCAAACCCTAACCCTAACCCTAACTCTAATACAAACCCTAACCCTAACCCTAATCCTAATCCCAACCCTAACCCAAACTATAACCCTAATCCTAATCGTAACCCTAAAACTAAACCTAACCCTAACCCAAACACTAACCCTAACCCTAACCCTAAACCTAACCCTAAACCTAATTCTAACCCTAACCCTAACCCTAACCCACACCCCAACCCAAACTCAAAACCTAACCGTAACCTTCACCCAAACCATGAACCTAATCGTAACCCTAACCCAAACCCAAACCCTGACCATAAACCTAAACCTAACCCTAACCCTAACACAAACCCTAACCCTAACCCTAACCCTAACCCTAACCCTAACCCTAATCCAAACCCTAACACTAATCCTAACCCTAACCCAAACCCTAACTCTAACCCTAACTCTAAACCAAACCCAAACCCTAACCCTAAACCTAACCCAAACCCAAACCCTATCCCTAACACTAACCATAACCCTAACCCTAACCCTAACCCAAATCCAAACCCTAAACCTAACGCTAACCCTAAATGAAACCCTAACCATAACCAGAACACAAACCATAACTCTATCCCTAAACCTAACCCTAATCCTAAACCTAACCCTAAACCAAACGCACACCCTAACCCTAACCCTAATCCAAACGCTAATCCTAAACCTAACCCTAACCCTAACACTAACCCTAACCCTATCCCTAACCCAAATCCGAACGTTTTCGCAATCGCTCACCTAAACCTAACCTTAACCCTATCCCTATCCCTAACACTATCCCTAACCCAAACCCAAACCCTAATCGCAACACTATCCCTAACCCCAACCCTAACACTCACCCTAACCCAAACGGAAAACCTAAACCTAACCCTAACCCTAACTCAAACCCTAACCCTAACCCTAACCCTAACTCTAATACAAACCCTAACCCTAACCCTAATCCTAACCCCAACCCTAACCCAAACCATAACTCTAATCCTAATCGTAACCCTAAAACTAAACCTAACCCTAAGCCAAACACTAACCCTAACCCTAACCCTAACCCTAATTCTAACCCTAACCCTAACCCTAACCCTAACCATAACCATAACCCATACGCTAATCCCAGGGTAGCCTTGAACTGATAATCTTCCTGCCTCACCCCCAAGAGTTGAGTTGTACTTTTTTAAGAGCAAAGATTGGATTCATCAACAATGAAAAAGGAAAATATTTTCCCTCATAGAAAACGATGTCCAAAATAGTTTTCTGATTCAAATGTAGCTTATAGTACTTAAGAATCCAATATCAATAATATGGTAATTTCTAGAAAGAATGAGGTTGGTTATTTATGTAAACACGTGCAATCCTGGCAAGAGCTGCAGGACTGGGAAGCCACCTTTTCATGACTTGATCAGAGGAGGAGCACCTGCTCTGAAGCTATGATAGACAGGCAGAGCTTTGCAAGTTTGTGCTGAGTGCTATTGGTCAGTCTCCTGTCATTGGTGTTTGATGTGGGCAGGAGTGCTGAGGTCACAGAATCTTGGACTAAGATTCTAGAACTCCAAGAGACAGTGACCTGGCAAAGCATTGTTTAGGGTGTTGCTAGGTGACAAAGCCCTCTCAGATGAGTTGCTGAAACACAGAGTTTTCTTGATGGTAGGCTCTAGTGTTTGGGTGACCAGTTTGGAGAGATTTAGTTGACTTTAGGTCAAAGTTCTAGTGTTTGACAAAAAGAAGCAGCCAGGAGAAGATGGGAGGAGGAGGGGAGAAGGTGGTGTGTCCTGCTGGACCTTCCCAGGCCCTGCACATATAGGACCTCTACTACAACGCCTACCTCTACTAACCCTAAACCTAACACTAACCCTAACACTAACCCTATACCTAATCCTAACCCTAACCCAAACATTAACCCTAAACCTAACCCTAACCCAAAACTTACGCCTAAACCTAACCCTAAACCAAACCCTAACGCTAACCCAAACCCTAACCCTAAACCTAACCCTAACCCTAATCCAAACCCTAACCCTAACCTAACACTAACCCTATACCTAACCCTAACCTAAACCAAACATTAACCCTAACCCTAACCCTAACCCAAACCCAAACCCTAACCCTAAACCTAACCCTAACCCTAATCCAAACCCTAACCCTAACCTAACACTAACCCTATACCTAACCCTAACCTAAACCAAACATTAACCCTAACCCTAACCCTAACCCTAACCCAAACCCTAACCATAACCAGAATCCAAACCATAACACTATCCCTAAACCTAACCCTAACACTAAACCTAACCCTAACCCAAACCAACACCCTAACACTAACCTTAACTCTAACCCTAACCCTAACCCAAACCCTGACACTAACACTAACCCTAACTCAATCCCTAACCCTAACCCTAACCCAAACCTCAACTCTAACCCTATACCTAACCCAATCCCAAACCCTAACTCTAACCGTAAACCTAGCGCAAACCCAAACCCAAACCCTAACCTAACCCTAACCCTAACAAAAACCCAAACCCTAACCCTAACCCTAACTCAAACCCTAACCCTAACCCTGATCCACACCCCAACCAAACCCAAAACCTAATCGTAACCCTCACCCAAACCATAACACTAATCGTAACCCTAACCATAACCCAAACCCTAACCGTAACTCTAACCCTAACCCTAACCCTAACACAAACCCTAACCCTAACCCTAACCTAATCGGAACCCTAACCCTAAAACAAACCCTAACCGTAACCCTAAACCTAACCCTAACAGAAACCCTAACCCTAACCATAACCCTAACCCTAACCCTAACCAAAACCCTAACACTAACCCTAACCCTAACCCAAACCCTAACTCTAACCCTAACTCTAAATCAAACCCAAACCCTAACCCTAAACCTAACCCAAACCCAAACCCTATCCCTAACACTAACCTTAACCCTAAACCTAACCCAAACCCTAACTCTAACCCTAAACCTAACCCAAACCCAAACCCTAACTCTAACCCTAAACCTAACCCAAAACCCAAACCCTAACTTAACCCTAACCCTAACAATAACCCAAACACAAAACCTAACCCTAACTCTAACCCTAACCCAAACCCTAACCAAACCCAAACCCAAACCCTAACCCTAACCCTAACCTTAACCCAAACCCAAACCCTAACCCTAACCCTAACCCAAACCCTAACCATAACCAGAACCCAAACCATAACTCTATTCCTAAACCTAACCCTAACCCTAAACCTAACCCTAAACCAAACGCACACCCTAACCCTAACCCTAACTCAAACCCTATACCTAACCCTAACTCTAACCCAAACATTAACCCTAAACCTAACCCTAACCCAAACCCAAACTCTAACCCTAACCATAACCCTAACCCAAACTCTACCGGTAACCCTAAACCTAACACTAAACCTAACACTAAACCAAACCCTAACCCTATACCTAACCCTAACCCTAACCGAAACATTAATCCTAAACATAACCCTAACCCAAACCCTAACCCTAACCCTATCCCTAAAAAAAACCCTAACACTAACAATAACCCAAACATTCACCCTAAACCTAACCCAAAGCCTAAACCTAAACTTAACCCTAGCCCAAACCCTAACCCTAAACCTAACCCTAACACAAACCCTAACCCTAACCCAAACCCAAACCCAATCCATAACCCTAAACCTAACCCTAACACAAACTCTAACCGTAACCCTAACCCTAAACCTAACATTAACCCTAACCCTAACCCTAAACCTAACACTAACCCAAACCCTAACCCTAACCCTAACCCTAACCCAAACATTAAACCTAAAGCTAACCGTAAACCAAACCCTAACAATAAACCTAACCCTAACCCAAACCCTAACCCTAATCCTAACCCTAACACAAACCCTAACCCTAACCTTAACCTTAACCAAAATCCAAACCCTAACCCAACCCAAACCCTAACGCTAACCAAACGAAATCCTAACCCTTACACTAACACTAACCCCAACCCTAATCCTAAACCAACTCAAACACTAACCCTAATTCTCACCCTAACCCTAATCGAAAACCTAACACTAACCCTTCCCCAAACCATAACTCTATCCCAAAACCTAACCTTAAAACTAAACCAAACCCAAACCTTAACCCTGACACTAACCCTAACCCTAACCATAACTCTATCCCAAAACCTAACCTTAAAACTAAACCAAACCCAAACCTTAACCCTGACACTAACCCTAACCCTAACCCTAACCCTAACCCCACCCAAACCCTAACCCTAACACAAAACCTAACCCTAAACCAAACACTAACCCTATCCCTAACCCTAACCATAAACCTAAACGTAACCCTAACACAAACGCAAACCCTACCTCTACCCCTAACCCTAACCCTAACCCTAACTCTAAACCTAACACTAACCCTAACCCTAACCCAAACCCTAAACCTAAACCTAACTCTAACCCTAACCCAAACCCTAACCCTAACCCTAACCCAAACATTAACCCTAAACCTAACCCTAACCCAAACCCTAAACCTAAACCTAAGACTAGCCCAAACCCTAACCCTAAACCTAACCCTAACACAAACCTTAACCCTAACCCAAACCCAAACCCTAATCCAAACAGTAACCCTAACGCTAACCCTAACCCTCACCAAAACCCAAACGCAATCCTCACCCTAACCCTAACCTTAACCCAAACCCTAAACCTAACCCTAACCCTAACCCTAACCCTAACCCTATCCCTAACCCAAACCTAAGCCAAACATTAACCCTAAACCTAACCCTAACCCAAACTCTAAACCTAAACCTAAATATAACCCAAAACCTAAACCTAACCCTAACCCTAACCCTAACCCTAACCCTAACCCTAACCCAAACCCTAAGCCTAACCCTAACACTAACATTAACCCTAACCCTAACCCTAACCCAAACTCTAACCGTAACCCTAACCCTAACCCTAACCCTATCCCTAACCCTAACACTAACCCTAACTCAAATATTAACCCTTAACCTAACCCTAACACAAACCCTAACCAAAACCTAACCCTAAACCAAAACCTAACCCTAACCCTAACCCTAACCAAACCATAACCGTAACCCTAACCCTAACCCTTACAATAACTCTAACACAAATATTAACCCTAAACCTAACCGTAACACAAACCCTAACCTTAAACCTAACCCTAACCCAAACCCTAACCCTAAACCTAACCCTAACACAAAACCTAACCCTAACCCTAAACCGAACCCTAATCTAAACCCAAATCCTAACCCTAACCCTACCCTAACCCATACCCTAACCGTAACCCTAACCCTAACCCTAACCCTAACCCTAACCCTAACCCTAACCCAAACATTAACCCTAAACCTAACCCTAACCGAAACCCTAACCCTAAACCTAACCCTAACACAAACCATAACCCTATCCCAAACCCAAACACTAACCCTAAGCCTATTCCTAACCCTAAACCTAACCCTAACCCTAACGGAACTCATAAACATAACCCTATCCCTAAACACAATCCAACACAAAACTTAACCCTAAACCTGACCCTAACCCTAACCCTAAAACCGAACACTAAACCTGAACATAAACCTAACCCAAACCCTAACCCTAACCCTAACCCTAACCCAAACCCTGACACTAACAGTAACCCTAACCTAAACCCTAACCCTAACCCTAACCCAAACCCTAACTCTAACCCTAACCCTAACCCAGACCCAAACCCTAACCTAACCCTAACCCTAACAATAACCCAAACACTAACCCTAACGCTAACTCAAACCCTAACCCTAACCCTAACCCACACCCCAACCCAAACCCAAAACCTAACCATATCATTCACCCAAACCATGTACCTAATCGTAACGCTGAACCAAACCCAAACCCTGACCATAACCCTATCCCTAACACTAACCCTAACACTAACCCTAAACCTGACCCTAACACTAACCCTAACCTTAACCCTAACCCAAACCCTAACACTAACCCTAACCCTAACCCAAACCCTAACTCTAACCCTAACTATAAACCAAACCCAAACCCTAACCCTAAACCTAACCCAAACCCAAACCCTATCCCTAACACTAACCATAACCCTAACCCTAACCCTAATCCAAACGCAAACCCTAACCCTAACGCTAACCCTAAACGAAACCCTAACCATAACCAGAACACAAACCATAACTCTATCCCTAAACCTAACCCTAATCGAAAACCTAACCCTAAACCAAACGCACACTCTAACCCTAACCCTAATCCAAACGCTAATCCTAACCCTAACCCTAACCCTAACACTAATCCTAACCCAAATCCTAACCTTATCGCAAACACTCACCTAAACCTAACCTAAACCCTAACCCTAACCCTAACACTAACCCTAACCCAAACCCAAACCCTAATCCTAACACTAACCCTAACCCTAACCCTAACACTCACCCTAACCCAAACGGAAACCCTAAACCTAACCCTAACCCTAACTCAAACCCTAACCCTAACCCTAACTCTAATACAAACCCTAACCCTAACCCTAATCCTAACCCCAACCCTAACCCAAACCATAACCCTAATCCTAATCGTAACCCTAAAACTAAACCTAACCCTAACCCAAACACTAACCCTAACCCTAACCCTAACCCTAATTCTAACCCTAACCCTAACCCTAACCCTAACCCTAAACATAACCCATACCCTAATCCCAGGGTAGCCTTGAACTGATAATCCTCCTGCCTCACCCCCAAGAGTTGAGTTGTACTTTTTTAAGAGCAAAGATTGGATTCATCAACAATGAAAAAGGAAAATATTTTCCCTCATAGAAAACGATGTCCAAAGTAGTTTTCTGATTCAAATGTAGCTTATAGTACTAAAGAATCCAATATCAATAATATGGTAATTTCTAGAAAGAATGAGGTTGGTTATTTATGTAAACACGTGCAATTCTGGCAAGAGCTGCAGGACTGGGAAGCAACCTTTTCATGACTTGACCAGAGGAGGAGCACCTGCTCTGAAGCTATGATAGACAGGCAGAGCTTTGCAAGTTTGTGCTGAGTGCTATTGGTCAGTCTCCTGTCATTGGTGTCTGATGTGGGCAGGAGTGCTGAGGTCACAGAATCTTAGACTAAGATTCTGGAAGTCCAAGAGACAGTGACCTGTTTAGGGTGTTGCTAGGTGACAAAGCCCACTCAGATGAGTTGCTGAAACACAGAGTTTTCTTGATGGTAGGCTCTAGTGTTTGGGTGACCAGTTTGGAGAGATTTAGTTGACTTTAGGTCAAAGTTCTAGTGTTTGACAAAAAGAAGCAGCCAGGAGAAGATGGGAGGAGGAGGGGAGAAGGTGGTGTGTCCTGCTGGACCTGCCCAGGCCCTGGACATATAGGACCTCTACTACAACGCCTACCTATACTAACCCTAACCCTAACACTAACCCTAACCCTAACCTAACACTAACCCTATACCTAATCCTAACCCTAACCCAAACATTAACCCTAAACCTAACCCTAACCCAAACCTTACGCCTAAATCTAACCCTAAACCAAACCCTAACACTAACCCAAACCCTAACCCTAAACCTAACCCTAACCATAACCCAAACCCTAACCCTAACCTAACACTAACCCTATACCTAACCCTAACCTAAACCAAACATTAACCCTAACCCTAACCCTAACCCTAACCCAAACCCAAACCCTAACCCTAATCCTAACCCAAACCCAAACCCTAACCCTAACCCAAACCCTAACCATAACCAGAATCCAAACCATAACACTATCCCTAAACCTAACCCTAACACTAAACCTAACCCTAACCCAAACCAACACCCTAACCCTAACCTTAACCCTAACCCTAACCCTAAACCAAACCCTGACACTAACCCTAACCCTAACTCAAACCCTAACCCTAACCCTAACCCAAACCCCAACTCTAACCCTAAACCTAACCCAATCCCAAACCCTAACTCTAACCGTAAACCTAGCGCAAACCCAAACCCTAACCTTACCCTAACCCTAACAAAAACCCAAACCCTAACCCTAATCCTAACTCAAACCCTAACCCTAACCCTGATCCACACCCCAACCAAACCCAAAACCTAACCGTAACCGTCACCCAAACCATAACACGAATCATAACCCTAACCATAACCCAAACCCTAACCGTAACTCTAACCCTAACCCTAACCCTAACACAAACCCTAACCCTAACCCTAACCTAATCGGAACCCTAACCCTAAAACAAACCCTAACCGTAACCCTAAACCTAACCCTAACAGAAACCCTAACCCTAACCATAACCCTAACCCTAACCCTAACCAAAACCCTAACACTAACCCTAACCCTAACCCAAACCCTAACTCTAACCCTAACTCTAAATCAAACCCAAACCCTAACCCTAAACCTAACCCAAACCCAAAACCTATCCCTAACACTAACCTTAACCCGAACCCTAACCCAAACCCTAACTCTAACCCTAAACCTAACCCAAACCCAAACCCTAACTCTAACCCTAAACCTACCCAAAACCCAAACCCTAACCTAACCCTAACCCTAACAATAACCCAAACACAAAACCTAACCCTAACCCTAACCCTAACCCAAACCCTAATCAAACCCAAACCCAAACCCTAACCCTAACCCTAACCTTAACCCAAAACCCAAACCTAACCCTAACCCTAATCCAAACCCTAACCATAACCAGAACCCAAACCATAACTCTATTCCTAAACCTAACCCTAACCCTAAACCTAACCCTAAACCAACACACACACCCTAACCCTAACCCTAACTCAAACCCTATACCTAACCCTAACTCTAACCCAAACATTAACCCTAAACCTAACCCTAACCCAAACCCAAACTCTAACCCTAACCATAAACCTAACCCAAACTCTACCGGTAACCCTAAACCTAACACTAAACCTAACACTAAACCACACCCTACCCCTATACCTAACCCTAACCCTAACCAAAACATTACCCCTAAACCTAACCCTACCCCAAACCCTAAACCTAACCCTAACCCTAAACCAAACCCTAACACTAACCATAACCCAAACATTAACCCTAAACCTAACCCAAACCCTAACCCAAACCCTAACCCTAAACTTAACCCTAGCCCAAACCCTAACCCTAAACCTAAACCTAACACAAACCCTAACCCTAACCCAAACCCAAACACAATACATAACCCTAAACCTAACCCTAACACAAACTCTAACCGTAACCCTAACCCTAACCCTAACCTTAACCCTAACCCTATCCCTAAACCTAACACTAACCCAAACCCTAACCCTAACCCTAACCCTAACCCAAACATTAATCCTAAAGCTAACCCTAAACCAAACCCTAACAATAAAGCTAACCCTAACCCAAACCCTAACCCTAATCCTAACCCTAACACAAACCCTAACCCTAACCTTAACCTTAACCAAAATCCAAACCCTAACCCAACCCAAACCCTAACGCTAACCAAACCAAATCCTAACCCTTACACTAACCCTAAACCCAACCCTAATCCTAAACCAACTCAAACACTAACCCTAATTCTCACCCTAACCCTAATCGAAAACCTAACACTAACCCTTCCCCAAACCATAACTCTATCCCAAAACCTAACCTTAAAACTAAACCAAACCCAAACCTTAACCCTGACACTAACCCTAACCCTAACCCTAACCCTAACCCCAACCCAAACCCTAACCCTAACACAAAACCTAACCCTAAACCAAACCCTAACCCTATCCCTAACCCTAACCATAAACCTAAACGTAACCCTAACACAAACGCAAACCCTACCTCTACCCCTAACCCTAACCCTAACCCTAACTCTAAACCTAACACTAACCCTAACCCTAACCCAAACCCTAACCCTAAACCTAACTCTAACCCTAACCCAATCCCTAAACCTAACCCTAACCCTAACCCTAACCCTAACCCTAACCCTAACCCAAACATTAACCCTAATCCTGACCCTAACACAAACCCTAAACCTAAACCTAAGCCTAGCCCAAACCCTAACCCTAAACCTAACCCTAACACAAACCCTAACCCTAACCCAAACCCAAACCCTAATCCAAACACTAAACCTAACGCTAACCCTAACCCTCACCAAAACCCAAACGCAATCCTCACCCTAACCCTAACCCTAACCCAAACCCTAAACCTAACCCTAACCCTAACCCTAACCCTAACCCTAATCCTATCCCTAACCCAAACCTAAGCCAAACATTAACCCTAAACCTAACCCTAACCCAAACTCTAAACCTAAACCTAACTATAACCTAAACCCTAAACCTAACCCTAACCCTAACCCTAACCCTAACCCTAACCCAAACCCTAACCCTAACCCTAACACTAACATTAACCCTAACCCTAACCCTAACCCAAACTCTAACCGTAACCCTAACCCTAACCCTATCCCTAACCCTAACACTAACCCTAACCCAAATATTAACCCTTAACCTAACCCTAACACAAACCCTAACCAAAACCTAACCCTAAACCAAAACCTAACCCTAACCCTAACCCTAACCAAACCATAACCGTAACCCTAACCCTAACCCTTACAATAACTCTAACACAAATATTAACCCTAAACCTAACCGTAACACAAACCCTAACCTTAAACCTAACCCTAACACAAACCCTAACCCTAAACCTAACCCTAACACAAAACCTAACCCTAACCCTAACCCGAACCCTAATCTAAACCCAAATCCTAACCCTAACCCTACCCTAACCCATACCCTAACCGTAACCCTAACCCTAACCCTAACCCTAACCCTAACCCTAACCCAAACACTAACCCTAACCCTAACCCTAACCCTAACCAAAACCCTAACACAAACATTAACCCTAAACCTAACCCTAACCGAAACCCTAACCCTAAACCTAACCCTAACACAAACCATAACCCTATCCCAAACCCAAACACTAACCCTAAGCCTATTCCTAACCCTAAACCTAACCCTAACCCTAACGGAACCCATAAACATAACCCTATCCCTAAACACAACCCAACCCAAAACTTAACCCTAAACCTGACCCTAACCCTAACCCTAAAACCGAACACTAAACCTGAACATAAACCTAACCCAAATCCTAACCCTAACCCTAACCCTAACCCAAACCCTGACACTAACAGTAACCCTAACCTAAACCCTAACACTAACCCTAACCCAAACCCTAACTCTAACCCTAACCCTAACCCAATCCCAAACCCTAACCTAACCCTAACCCTAACAATAACCCAAACACTAACCCTAACGCTAACTCAAACCCTAACCCTAACCCTAACCCACACCCCAACCCAAACCCAAAACCTAACCGGTACCTTCACCCAAACCATGAACCTAATCGTAACCCTAACCCAAACCCAAACCCTGACCATAACCCTAACCCTAACCCTAACCCTAACACTAACCCTAAACCTAACCCTAACCCTAACCCTAACCCTAACTCTAAACCTAACACTAACCCTAACCCTAACCCCAACCCTAACCCTAAACCTAACTCTAACCCTAACCCAAACCCTAACCCTAACCCTAACCCTAACCCTAACCCAAACATTAACCCTAAACCTAACCCTAACCCAAACCCTAAACCTAAACCTAAGCCTAGCCCAAACCCTAACCCTAACCCTAACCCTAACCCAAACATTAACCCTAAACCTAACCCTAACCCAAACCCTAAACCTAAACCTAACCCTAACCCTAACCCTAACCCTAACCCTAACCCTAACCCTAACACTAACCAAAACCCTAACACAAACATTAACCCTAAACCTAACCCTAACCGAAACCCTAACCCTAAACCTAACCCTAACACAAACCATAACCCTATCCCAAACCCAAACACTAACCCTAAGCCTATTCCTAACCCTAAACCTAACCCTAACCCTAACGCAACCCATAAACATAACCCTATCCCTAAACACAACCCAACCCAAAACTTAACCCTAAACCTGACCCTAACCCTAACCCTAAAACCGAACACTAAACCTGAACATAAACCTAACCCAAATCCTAACCCTAACCCTAACCCTAACCCAAACCCTGACACTAACAGTAACCCTAACCTAAACCCTAACACTAACCCTAACCCAAACCCTAACTCTAACCCTAACCCTAACCCAATCCCAAACCCTAACCTAACCCTAACCCTAACAATAACCCAAACACTAACCCTAACGCTAACTCAAACCCTAACCCTAACCCTAACCCACACCCCAACCCAAACCCAAAACCTAACCGGAACCTTCACCCAAACCATGAACCTAATCGTAACCCTATCCCAAACCCAAACCCTGACCATAACCCTAACCCTAACCCTAACCCTAACACTAACCCTAAACCTAACCCTAACCCTAACCCTAACCCTAACCCAAACCCTAACACTAACCCTAACCCTAACCCAAACACTAACTCTAACCCTAACTCTAAACCAAACCCAAACCCTAACCCTAAACCTAACCCAAACCCAAACCCTATCCGTAACACGAACCATAACCCTAAAACTAACCCTAACCCAAACCCAAACCCTAACCCTAACGCTAACCCTAAACGAAACCCTAACCATAACCAGAACACAAACCATAACTCTAACCCTAAACCTAACCCTAATCTTAAACCTAACCCTAAACCAAACGCACACCCTAACCCTAACCCTAATCCAAAGGCTAATCCTAACCCTAACCCTAACCCTCACTCTAATCCTAACCCTATCCCTAACCCAAATCCTAACCTTATCGCAAACACTCACCCAAAACCTAACCTAAACCCTAACCCTAACCATAACCGAAACCTTAAACCTAACCCTAACCCAAACCATAATCCTAACCCTAACCCTAACCCTAACACTAACCCAAACCCTAACCCTAATCCTAAGCCTAAACCTAACCTTAACCCTAACCTAAATCAAACCTTAACCCTAACCTTAACCCTAACCCTAACCCAAACCCTAACCCTAACCCTAAGGCTAACCCTAAACCAAATCCTAACCCTAAACCTAACCCTAAACCTTAGCCTAACCCAAACCCAAACACTAAACCTAAGCCTAATCCTATCCCTAACCCTAACCCAAACCCAAAACCTAACCCTAAATTTAACCCTAACCCTAACCCTAAACTTAAGCCAAACCCTAACCCTAACCCTACCCCAAACACTAACCCTAACACTAAGCCTAACCCCTAACCCCAACCCTAACATTAACCCTAATCCTAACCCTAACACTAACCCAAACTCAAACCCTAACCCAAACCATAATCCTAATCCTAACCCTAAAACTAACCCACACACTAACGCTAATCCTAACCCTAAACCTAACCCAAAACCTAACCCTAACCCAAACCCTAACCCTAAACATAACCCTAAACCTTACCCTAAACCAAACCGAAACCCTAACATTAAGGCAAACCCTGACCCTAACCCTAACCCTAACGCTAACCATAACCCAAAGCCTAAACCTAACCCTAACCCTAACGCTAACCCAAACCCTAACCTTAAACCTAACGCTAACCCTAACGCTAAATCTAAACCAAACCCTAATCTAACCATGAACCTAATCGTAACACTAACCCTAACCCAAACCCTGACGGTAACCCTAACCCTAACCCTAACCCTAAGACAAACCCAAACCCTAACCTAACCCTAACCCTAACCCTAACACTAACCCCAACCCTAACCCTAACCCTAACCCAAACCCAAACCCCAATCCTAACCCTAACCCTAACCCTAACCATAACCCTAACCCTAATTCTAACCCTAACCCTAACCCTAACCGTAACCCTAACACTAACCCTAAACCTAACACTAACCCAAACCCTAACCCTAACCCTAACCCTAACCCTGAACCTAAGCCTAACAATAAACCAAACCCTAACCCTAAACCTAACCGTAACCCAAACACTAACGCTAAACCTAACCCTAACCCAAAGCCTAACCCTAAACTTAACAGTAACACAAAACCTAACCCTAACCCTAACCCTAATCCAAACCCAAATCCTAATCCTAACCCTAACCCTAACCCATACCCTAACCGTAACCCTAACCCTAACCCTAACCCTAACAAAAACACTAACCCTAACCCTAATCCTAACCCTAACCCAAACATT
>JAJHUQ010000058.1:2995000-2997500 GCA_035773235.1 Eospalax fontanierii | reverse complement strand
CCAGAATCCACACTATAACACTATCCCTAAACCTAACCCTGACCCTAAACCTAACCCTAACCCAAACGCACACCCTAAACCTAACCCTAACCCTAACCCCTACCCTAACACAAACCGTAACCCTAACCCTAACCCTAACCCTAACACAAACCCTAACACTAACCCAAACCCTAACCCAAACCCTAACTCTAACCCTAACCCTAACCCAAACCCAAACCTAACCCTAACCCTAACACTAACCAAAACCCTAATACAAAGATTAACCCTAAACCTAACCCTAACCGAAACCCTAACCCTAAAACTAACCCTAACACAAACCATAACCCTATCCCAAACCCAAACACTAACCCTAAGCCTATTCCTAACCCTAAACCTAACCCTAACCGTAACGGAACCCATAAACATAACCCTATCCCTAAACACAACCCAACCCTAAACCTAACCCTAACCCTAACCCAAACCCTAACCATAACCGAATCCAAACTATAACACTATCTCTATACCTAACCCTAACCCTAAACCTAACCGTAACACAAACCCTAACCCTAACCCTAACCCTAACCCTAACCCAAACCCTAACACTAACCCTAACCCTAACCCAAACCCTAACTCTAAACCTAACCCTAATCCTAAACCTAACCCTAACTCACACGCACACCCTAACCCTAACCCTAATCCTAAACCTAACACAAAACCTAACCCTAACCCTAACCCTAACCCTAAACCTAACCCAAACCCTAACACTAACCATAACCCTAACCCAAACTCTAACTCTAAACCTAACCCTAACCCAAACCCAAACCCTAACCCTAACCCTAACCCTCACCCTAACCCTAACCCAAACCCAAACACTAAACATAACCCTAATCCTAACCCAAACCCAAACACTAAACCTAACCCTAACCCTAACCCTAAAACCGAACACTAAACCTGAACATAAACCTAACCCTAACACTAACCCTAACCCTAAACCTAAACCCAAACCCTAAACCCAACCCTAACCCTAACCCAAAACCTAACCATAACCAGCATCTAAACTATAACACTATACCTAAACCTAACCCTAACCCTAAACCTAACCCTAACCCAAACGCACACCCTAACCCTAACCCTAACCCTAACCCTAACCCTAACCCTAACACAAACCCTAACCCTAACCCAAACCCTAACACTAACCCTAAACCTAACCCAAACCCTAAACCTAACCCTAACCCAAAACCAAACCCTAATCCTAACCCTAACCCTAACCCTCACCCTAATCCTAACTCAAACCAAACCCTAACACTAACCCTAACCCTAAACCTAACCCTAATCCAAACCCAAACCCTAACCCTAATCCTAACCGTAACCCAAATCCTAACCATAACCAGAACACAAACCATAATTCTATCCCTAAATCTAACCCTAACCCTAAACCTAACCCTAACCCAAACGCACACCCTAACCCTAATCCTAACCCTAACCCAAACCCTAACCCTAACCTTAAACTAAACTTAACCCTAACCCAAATGCTAACCCTAACACTAACCCAAACCCTAACCTAATCCTAAACCTAACCTTAACCCAAATCCTAACCTTATCGAAAACCCTCACCCTAAACCTAACCTAAACCCTAACCCTAACCCTAACCCTAACCCTAACACTAACCCTAACCCAAACCCAAACCCTAATCCTAACACTAACCCTAACCCTAACCCTAACACTCACCCTAACCCAAACGGAAAACCTAAACCTAACCCTAAACCTAACTCACACCCTAACCCGAACCCTAACACTAACCCTAACCCTAATCTAACCCTAACCCTAACCCAAACCATAACCCTAATCCTAATCATATCCCTAACCCTAAACCTAACCCAAACCCAAACACTAACCCTAACCCTAACACTAAACCTAACTCTAACCCTAATTCTAACCCTAACCCTAACCATAACCATAACCCATACCCTAATCCGAGGGTAGCCTTGAACTGATAATCCTCCTGCCTCACCCCCAAGAGTTGAGTTGTACTTTTTTAAGAGCAAAGATTGGATTCAGCAACAATGAAAAAGGAAAACATTTTCCCTCATTGAAAACGATGTCCAAAGTAGTTTTCTGATTCAAATGTAGCTTATAGTACTTAAGAATCCAATATCAATAATATGGTAATTTCTGGAAAGAATGAGGTTGGTTATTTATGTAACCACGTGCAATCTTGGCAAGAGCTGCAGGACTGGGAAGCAACCTCGGCATGACTTGACCAGGGGAGGCGCACCTGCTCGGAAGCTATGATAGACAGGCAGAGCTCTGCAAGTGAGTGCTGAGTGCTATTGGTCAGTCTCCTGTCATTGGTGTCTGATGTGGGCAGGAGTGCTGAGGTCACAGAATCTTGGACTAAGATTCTGGAACTCCAAGAGGCAGTGACCAGGAAAACATTGTTTAGGGTGTTGCTAGGTGACAAAGCCCTCTCAGATAAGTTGTTGAAACACAGAGGTTTCTTGGTGGTAGGCTCTTGTGTTTG
>JAJHUQ010000058.1:2957500-2992500 GCA_035773235.1 Eospalax fontanierii | reverse complement strand
AAGCCTAACCCTAACCAAAATATTAACACTAAACCTAACCCTAACCTAAAACCTAACCCTAAATCTAACACTAACCCAAACCCTAACCATAACCATAATCCTAACCCTAACCCAAACCCTAACCCTAAAGCTAACCCAAACATTAACCCTAAACCTAACCCTAACCCAAACCCTAACCCTAAACCTAACCATAGCCTAAACCCTAACCCTAAACCTGACCATAACACAAAACTAACCCTATCCCAAAACCAAATACTAACCCTAAGCCTAATCCTAACCCTAAACCTAACCCTAACCCTAACGGAACCCATAAACATAACCCTATCCCTAAACACAACCCTCACCCAAACCTTAATCCTAAACGTGACCCTAACCCTAACCCTGAAACCGAATACTAAACCTGAACATAAACCTAAGCCAAACCATAACCCTAACACTAACCCTAACCCTAACACTAATCCAAACCCAAACACTATCCCTATACCTAACCCTAAACCAAACGCAAACCCTAACACTGAACTTAACACTAAGCCTAACCCTAAACCAAACACAAACCCTAACCGTAACCTTAACCCTAATCCTAACCCAAACCCAAACCCAAACCCTAACCCTAACCCTAACCCTAAACCAAACCATAACCATAACCAGAATCCAAAGCATAACCCTATCCCTAAACCTAACCCTAACCCTAAACCTAACCCTAACCCAAACGCACACCCTAACCCTAACCCTAACCCTAACCCACACAAACCCTGACAATAACCCTAACCCTAACCTAAACCCTAACCCTAACCCTAACCCAAACCCTAACTCTAACCCTAACCCTAAACCAAACCCAAACCCTAACCTAACCCTAACCCTAACAGTACCCCAATCCCTACCCCTCAACCTAACTCAAACCCTAACCCTAACCCTACCCCCTACCCCACACCAAACCCAAAACCTAACCGTAACCCATAAACAAACCATGAACCTAATCGTAACACTAACCCTAACCCAAACCCAGACCGTAACCCTAACCCTAACCCTAACCCTAACACAAACCCTAACCCTAACCTAACCTTAACCCTAAACCTAACCCTAACCCTAACCCTAACCCAAACAAAAACCCTAATCCTAACCCTAACCCTAACCCTCACCCTAACCCAAACGGAAACCCTAAACCTAAACCTAACCCTAACTCAAACCCTAACCCTAACCCTAACCCTAATTCTAACCCTAACACTAAACCTAACCCTAACCCAAATTCTAACCGTAACCGTAACCCTAACCCTAACCCTAACCCTAACCTTAACACTAACCCAAACCCTAACCCTAACCCTAACCCTAACCCAAATATTAACACTAAACCTAACCCTAACCTAAACCCTAACCCTAAACCTAACACTAACCCAAACCCTAACCATAACCATAATCCTAACCCTAACCCAAACCCTAACCATAAAGCTAAACCAAACATTAACCCTAAACCTAACCCTAACCCAAACCCTAAACCTAAATCTAACCCTATCCCAAACCCTAACCCTAAACCTAACCCTAACACAAACCCTAAACCTATCCCAAACCCAAACACTAACCCTAAGCCTAATCCTAACGCTAAACCTAACCCTAACCCTAACAGAACGCATAAACATAACCCTATCCCTAAACACAACCCTAACCCAAACCTTAACCCTAAAACTGACCCTAACCCTAACCCTAAAACCGAATACTAAACCTGAACATAAACCTAAACCAAATCATAACCCTAACACTAACCCTAACCCTAACACTAATCCAAACCCAAACACTAACCCTATACCTAACCCTAAACCAAACCCAAACCCTGACACTGAACTTAACACTAACCCTAACCCTAACGCAAACCCAAACCCTAACCCTAACCCTATCCTTAACAATAACCCAAACCCTAACACTAAATCTAACCCAAACTCTAACCCTAGCCTTAACCCTAAACCAAACACAAACCCTAACCCTAACCTTAACCCTAATCCTAACCCAAACCCAAACCCTAACCCTAACCCTAACCCTAAACCAAACCCTAACCATAACCAGAATCCAAACCATAACACTATCCCTAAACCTAACCCTAACCCTAAACCTAACCCTAACCCAAATGCACACCCTAACCCTAACCCTAACCCTAACCCACCCAAACCCTGACAATAACCCTAACCCTAACCTAAACCCTAACCCAAACCCTAACTCTAACCCTAACCCTAAACCAATCCCGAACCCTAACCTAACCCTAACCCTAACAGTAACCCAAACCCTAACCCTAACCCTAAATCAAACCCTAACCCTAACCCTAACCCATACCCCAACCCAAACCCAAAACCTAACCATAACCCTCACCCAAACCATGAACCTAATCGTAACACTAAACCTAACCCAAACCCTGACCGTAATCCTGACCCTAACCCTAACCCAAACCCTAACCCTAAACCTAACTCTAACCCTAACCCAAACCCTAACCCTAACCCTAACCCTAACCCTAACCCTAACCCAAACATTAAGCCTAAACCTAACCGTAACCCAAACATTAAGCCTAAACCTAACCCTAACCCAAACCCTAACCCTAAACCTAACCCTAACACAAACCCTAACCTTAACCCAAACCCAAACCCTAATCCAAACACTAACGCTAACCCTAACCCTAACCCTCACCAAAACGCAAACGCAATCCTCACCCTAACCCTAACCCTAACCCAAACCCAAACCCTAACCCTAACTCTAACCCAAACACTAACCCTAATCCTAATCCTAAACCTAACCCTAACCCAAACCATAACCCTAACCCTAAATGTAACCCTAACCCTAAGCCTAACCCTAACCAAAACCCAAACACTAAGCTTAACCCTAATCCTAACCCTAACCCAAACCCTAAACCTAAACCTAACCCTAACCCAAACCCTAACCATAACCCGAATCCAAACTATAACACTATCTCTATACCTAACCCTAACCCTAAACCTAACCCTAACTCACACGCACACCCTAACCCCAACCCTACCCCTAACCCTAAACCTAACACAAAACCTAACCCTAACCCTAACCCTAACCCTAAACCTAACCCAAACCCTAACACTAACCATAACCCTAACCCAAACCCTAACTCTAAACATAACCCTAACCCAAACCCAAACCCTAACCCTAACCCTAACACTAACCCTAACCCTAACCCAAACCCAAACACTAAACATAACCCTAATCTTAACCCAAACACAAACACTAAACCTAACACTAACCCTAAACCTAAAACCGAACACTAAACCTGAACATAAACTTAACCCTAACACTAACCCTAACCCTAACCCTAAATCCAAACTCTAAACTTAACCCTAACCCTAACCTAAAACCTAACCATAACCAGTATCTAAACTATAACACTATCCCTAAACCTAACCCTAAACCTAAACCTAACCCTAACCCAAACGCACACTAACCCTAACCCTAACCCTAACCCTAACCCTAACCTAATCCTAAACCTAACCTTAACCCAAATCCTAAATTTATCGAATACCCTCACCCTAAACCTAACCTAAACCCTAAACCTAACCCTAACCCTAACCCTAACCCTAACACTAACCCTAACACAAACCCAAACCCTAATCCTAACACTAACCCTAACCCTAACCATAACACTCACCCTAACCCAAACGGAAACCCTAAACCTAACCCTAAACCTAACTCACACCCTAACCCTAACCCTAACCCTAACCCTAACCCTAACCCTAATCTAACCCTAACCCTAACCCAAACCATAACCCTAATCCTAATCATATCCCTAACGCTAAACCTAACCCTAACCCAAACACTAACCCTAACCCTAACCCTAAACCTAACCCTAACCCTAATTCTAACCCTAACCCTAACCATAACCATAACCTATACCCTAATCCGAGGGTAGCCTTGAACTGATAATCCTCCTGCCTCACCCGCAAGAGTTGAGTTGTACTTTTTTAAGAGCAAAGATTGGATTCAGCAACAATGAAAAAGGAAAATATTTTCCCTCATTGAAAACGATGTCCAAAGTAGTTTTCTGATTCAAATGTAGCTTATAGTACTTAAGAATCCAATATCAATAATATGGTAATTTCCAGAAAGAATGAGGTTGGTTATTTATCTAACCACGTGCAATCCTGGCAAGAGCTGCAGGACTGGGAAGCAACCTTGGCATGACTTGACCAGGGGAGGCGCACCTGCTCGGAAGCTATGATAGACAGGCAGAGCTCTGCAAGTGAGTGCTGAGTGCTATTGGTCAGTCTCCTGTCATTGGTGTCTGATGTGGGCAGGAGTGCTGAGGTCACAGAATCTTGGACTAAGATTCTGGAACTCCAAGAGGCAGTGACCAGGCAAACATTGTTTAGGGTGTTGCTAGGTGACAAAGCCCTCTCAGATAAGTTGCTGAAACACAGAGGTTTCTTGGTGGTAGGCTCTTGTGTTTGGGTGACAAGTTTGGAGAGATTTAGTTGACTTTAGGTCAAAAATCTAGTGTTTGGCAAAAAGAAGCAGCCAGGAGAAGTGGGAGGAGGAGGGGAGAAGGTGGTGTGGCCTGTTGACCATGCACAGGCCCTCCACATACAGGACCTCTACTACTAACCCTAATTGCCTACCTCTACTAACCCTAACGCTAACCCTAACCCTAACCCTAACCCTAACCCTAATCCTAAACCTAACCTAACACTAACCCTATACCTAACCCTAACCCTAAACCAAACATTAAACCTAAACCTAACCCTAACACTAACCCTAACAATAAACCTAACCATAACCCAAACATTAACCCTAAACCTAACCCTAACCCTAGCCCAAACCCTAATCCTAAACGTAACACTAACACAAACCCTAACCCTAACCCTAAACCAAACCCAAACCCTAACCCTAACCAAAATATTAACACTAAACCTAACCCTAACCTAAACCCTAACCCTAAATCTAACACTAACCCAAACCCTAACCATAACCATAATCCTAACCCTAACCCAAACCCTAACCCTAAAGCTAACCCAAACATTAACCCTAAACCTAACCCTAACCCAAACCCTAACCCTAAACCTAACCATAGCCTAAACCCTAACCCTAAACCTAACCATAACACAAAACTAACCCTATCCCAAAACCAAATACTAACCCTAAGCCTAATCCTAACCCTACACCTAACCCTAACCCTAACGGAACCCATAAACATAACCCTATCCCTAAACACAACCCTCACCCAAACCTTAATCCTAAACCTGACCCTAACCCTAACCCTGAAACCGAATACTAAACCTGAACATAAACCTAAGCCAAACCATAACCCTAACACTAACCCTAACCCTAACACTAATCCAAACCCAAACACTAACCCTATACCTAACCCTAAACCAAACGCAAACCCTAACACTGAACTTAACACTAACCCTAACCCTAAACCAAACACAAACCCTAACCGTAACCTTAACCCTAATCCTAACCCAAACCCAAACCCTAACCCTAACCCTAAACCAAACCCTAACCATAACCAGAATCCAAAACATAACACTATCCCTAAACCTAACCCTAACCCTAAACCTAACCCTAACCCAAATGCACACCCTAACCCTAACCCTAACCCTAACCCACCCAAACCCTGACAATAAACCTAACCCTAACCTAAACCCTAACCCTAACCCTAACCCAAACCCTAACTCTAACCCTAACCCCAAACCAAACCCAAACCCTAACCTAACCCTAACCCTAACAGTAACCCAAACCCTAATCCTAAACCTAACTCAAACCCTAACCCTAACCCTAACCCATACCCCACCCCAAACCCAAAACCTAACCGTAACCCATACCCAAACCATGAACCTAATCGTAACACTAACCCTAACCCAAACCCTGACCGTAACCCTAACCCTAACCCTAACCCTAACACAAACCCTAACCCTAACCTAACCTTAACCCTAAACCTAACCCTAACCCTAACCCTAACCCAAACAAAAACCCTAATCCTAACCCTAACCCTAACCCTCACCCTAACCCAAACGGAAACCCTAAACCTAACCCTAACCCTAACTCAAACCCTAACCCTAACCCTAACCCTAATTCTAACCCTAACACTAAACCTAACCCTAACCCAAACTCTAACCGTAACTGTAACCCTAACCCTAACCCTAACCCTAACCCTAACACTAACCCAAACCCTAACCCTAACCCTAACCCTAACCCAAATATTAACACTAAACCTAACCCTAACCTAAACCCTAACCCTAAACCTAACACTAACCCAAACCCTAACCATAACCATAATCCTAACCCTAACCCAAACCCTAACCATAAAGCTAAACCAAACATTAACCCTAAACCTAACCCTAACCCAAACCCTAAACCTAAATCTAACCCTATCCCAAACCCTAGCCCTAAACCTAACCCTAACACAAACCCTAAACCTATCCCAAACCCAAACACTAACCCTAAGCCTAATCCTAACGCTAAACCTAACCCTAACCCTAACAGAACCCATAAACATAGCCCTATCCCTAAACACAACCCTAACCCAAACCTTAACCCTAGAACTGACCCTAACCCTAACCCTAAAGCCGAATACTAAACCTGAACATAAACCTAAACCAAATCATAACCCTAACACTAACCCTAACCCTAACACTAATCCAAACCCAAACACTAACCCTATACCTAACCCTAAACCAAACCCAAACCCTGACACTGAACTTAACACTAACCCTAACCCTAACGCAAACCCAAACCCTAACCCTAACCCTATCCTTAACAATATCCCAAACCCTAACACTAAATCTAACTCAAACCCTAACCCTAGCCTTAACCCTAAACCAAACACAAACCCTAACCCTAACCTTAACCCTAATCCTAACCAAAACCCAAACCCTAACCCTAACCCTAACCCTAAACCAAACCCTAACCATAACCAGAATCCAAACCATAACACTATCCCTAAACCTAACCCTAACCCTAAACCTAACCCTAACCCAAATGCACACCCTAACCCTAACCCTAACCCTAACCCACCCAAACCCTGACAATAACCCTAACCCTAACCTAAACCCTAACCCAAACCCTAACTCTAACCCTAACCCTAAACCAATCCCGAACCCTAACCTAACCCTAACCCTAACAGTAACCCAAACCCTAACCCTAACCCTAAATCAAACCCTAACCCTAACCCTAACCCATACCCCAACCCAAACCCAAAACCTAACCATAACCCTCACCCAAACCATGAACCTAATCGTAACACTAACCCTAACCCAAACCCTGACCGTAACCCTAACCCTAACCCTAACCCAAACCCTAACCCTAAACCTAACTCTAACCCTAACCCAAACCCTAACCCTAACCCTAACCCTAACCCTAACCCAAACATTAAGCCTAAACCTAACCGTAACCCAAACCCTAACCCTAAACCTAACCCTAACCCAATCCCTAACCCTAAACCTAATCTAACACAAACCCTAACCTTAACCAAACCCAAACCCTAATCCAAACACTAACCCTAACCCTAACGCTAACCCTCACCAAAACGCAAACGCAATCCTCACCCTAACCCTAACCCTAACACAAACCCAAACCCTAACCCTAATCCTAATCCTAAACCTAACCCTAACCCAAACCATAACCCTAACCCTAAATGTAACCCTAAACCTAAACCTAACCCTAACCCAAACCCAAACACTAAACTTAACCCTAATCCTAACCCTAACCCAAACCCTAAACCTAAACCTAACCCTAACCCAAACCCTAACCATAACCCGAATCCAAACTATAACACTATCTCTATACCTAACCCTAACCCTAAACCTAACCCTAACTCACACGCACACCCTAACCCTAACCCTAACCCTAACCCTAAACCTAACACAAAACCTAACCCTAACCCTAACCCTAACCCTAAACCTAACCCAAACCCTAACACTAACCATAACCCTAACCCAAACCCTAACTCTAAACGTAACCCTAACCCAAACCCAAACCCTAACCCTAACCCTAACCCTAACCCTAACCCAAACCCAAACACTAAACATAACCCTAATCCTAACCCAAACCCAAACACTAAACCTAACACTAACCCTAACCCTAAAACCGAACACTAAACCTGAACATAAACCTAACCCTAACACTAACCCTAACCCTAAACCCAAACCCTAAACCTAACCCTAACCCTAACCTAAAACCTAACCATAACCAGCATCTAAACTATAACACTATCCCTAAACCTAACCCTAAACCTAAACCTAACCCTAACCCAAACGCACACTAACCCTAACCTTAACCCTAACCCTAACCCTAACTTAATCCTAAACCTAACCTTAACCCAAATCCTAAATTTATCGAAAACCCTCACCCTAAACCTAATCTAAACCCTAAACCTAACCCTAACCCTAACCCTAACCCTAACACTAACCCTAACACAAACCCAAACCCTAATCCTAACACTAACCCTAACCCTAACCATAACACTCACCCTAACCCAAACGGAAACCCTAAACCGAACCCTAAACCTAACTCAAACCCTAACCCTAACCCTAACCCTAACCCTAACCCTAATCTAACCCTACCCCTACCCGAAACCACAACCCTAATCCTAATCATATCCCTAACCCTAAACCTAACCCTAACCCAAACACTAACCCTAACCCTAACCCTAAACCTAACCCTAACCCTAATTCTAACCCTAACCCTAACCATAACCATAACCCATACCCTAATCCGAGGGTAGCCTTGAACTGATAATCCTCCTGCCTCACCCCCAAGAGTTGAGTTGTACTTTTTTAAGAGCAAAGATTGGATTCAGCAACAATGAAAAAGGAAAATATTTTCCCTCATTGAAAACGATGTCCAAAGTAGTTTTCTGATTCAAATGTAGCTTATAGTACTTAAGAATCCAATATCAATAATATGATAATTTCTAGAAAGAATGAGGTTCGTTATTTATGTAACCACGTGCAATCCTGGCAAGAGCTGCAGGACTGGGAAGCAACCTTGGCATGACTTGACCAGGGGAGGCGCACCTGCTCGGAAGCTATGAAAGACAGGCAGAGCTCTGCAAGTGAGTTCTGAGTGCTATTGGTCAGTCTCCTGTCATTGGTGTCTGATGTGGGCAGGAGTGCTGAGGTCACAGAATCTTGGACTAAGATTCTGGAACTCCAAGAGGCAGTGACCAGGCAAACATTGTTTAGGGTGTTGCTAGGTGACAAAGACCTCTCAGATAAGTTGCTGAAACACAGAGGTTTCTTGGTGGTAGGCTGAAGTGTTTGGGTGACCAGTTTGGAGAGATTTAGTTGACTTTAGGTCAAAGTTCTAGTCATTGACAAAAAGAAGCAGCCAGGAGAAAATGGGAGGAGGAGGGGAGAAGGTGGTGTGGCCTGCTGGTCCTGCCCAGGCCCTCCACATACAGGACCTCTACTAAAACGCCTACCTCTACGAACCCTGACCCTAATCCTAACCCTAACCCTAACCCTAACCGTAACCTAACACTAACCCTATACCTATCCCTAACTCTGACCCAAACATTAACCCTAAACCTAAACCTAACCCAAACCCTAAGCCTAAACCTAACCCTAACCCAAACCCTAACCCTAACCCTAACGCTAACCCTAACCCTAAGCCTAACCTAACCCGAATCCTAACCCTAACCCTAACCCTAACCCTAACCCTAACCGAACCCATAAATCTAAACCTATCCCTAAACACCACCCTAACCCGAATCTTAAACCTAACCCTAACACTAAACCTAACTGTAAACCTAACGCTAACTCTAACCCTAACCCTAAACCCTAACACTAAACCTGAACCTAAACCTAACCCAAACCCTAACCCTAACACTAACCCTAAACCTAATCGTAATCCAAACCCACACCCTAACACTAAACCTAACCCTAAACCAAACCCAAACCCTAACACTAAACTTAACACTAACCCTAATCCTAACCCAAACCCAAACCCTAACCCTAACCCTAACCTTAACAATAACCCAAACCCTAACCCTAATCCAAACCCTAACCCTAACCCTAACCCTAACCCAAACCCTAACACTAACCCTAACTCTAACCCGAACCCTAACCTTAACCCTAAACCTAACGCAAACCCAAACACTAACCATAACCCTAACGCAAACCCAAACCCTAACCCTAACCCTAACACAAACCATAACCCTAATCCTAACCCTAACCCTAACCCGAACCCTAACCCTAACCCTAATCGTAACCCTAACCCTAACCCGAACCCTAACCCAAACACTAATCCTAACCCTAACCCTAAACCTAACCCTAACCCTAATTTTAACCCTAACCCTAACCAAAAACCATACCCTAATCCCAGGGTAGCCTTGAACTGATAATCCTCCTGACTCACCCCCAAGACTTCAGTTGTACTTTTTTAAGAGCAAAGATTGGATTCAGCAACAATGAAAAAGGAAAATATTTTCCCTCATAGAGAACGATGCCCAAAGTAGTTTTCTGTTTCAAATGTAGCTTATAGTACTGAAAAATTCAATATCAATAATATGGTAATTTGTAGAAAGAATGAGGTTGGTTATTTAGGTAACCACGTGCAATCCTGGCAAGAGCTGCAGGACTGGGAAGCAACCTTGGCATGACTTGACCAGGGAAGGAGCACCTGCTCTGAAGCTGTGATAGACAGGCAGAGCTTTGCAAGTGAGTGCTGAGTGCTATTGGTCAGTCTCCTGTCATTGGTGTCTGATGTGGGCAAGATGCTGAGGTCACAGAAGCTTGGATTAAGATTCTGGAACTCCAAGAGGCAGTAACCTGGCAAAGCATTGTTTAGGATGTTGCTAGGTGACAAAGCCCTCTCAGATGAGTTGCTGAAACAAAGACGTTTCTTGGTGGTAGGCTCTAGTGTTTGGGTGACCAGTTTGGAGAGATTTAGTTGACTTTAGGTCAAAGTTCTAGTCATTGACAAAAAGAAGCAGCCAGGAGAAGATGGGAGGAGGAGGGAAGAAGGTGGTGTGGCCTGCTGGCCCTGCCCAGGCCCTCCACATACAGGACCTCTACTAAAACGTCTACCTCTACGAACCCTGACCCTAATCCTAACCCTAACCCTAATCCTAACCCTAACCGTAACCTAACACTAACCCTACACCTAACCCTAACCCTGACCCAAACATTAACCATAAACCTAAACCAAACCCAAACCCTAAGCCTAAACCTAACCCTAACCAAACCCTAACCCTAAGCCTAACCCTAAGCCTAACCTAACCCGAATCCCAACCCTAACCCTAACACTAACCGAACCCATAAACCTAACCCTAAACACCACCCTAACCCAAATCTTAACACTAACCCTAACACTAAACCTAACTGTAAACCTAACGCTAACCCTAACCCTAACCCTAAACTCTAACACTAAACCTGAACCTAAACCTAACCCAAAACCTAACCCTAACACTAACCCTAAACCTAACCGTAATCCAAACCCACACCCTAACCCTAAACCTAACCCTAAAACAAACCCAAACCCTAACACTAAACTTAACACTAACCCTAATCCTAACCCAAACCCAAACCCTAACCCTAAACCTAAATTTAACAATAACCCAAACCCTAACCCTAACCCTAATCCAAACCCTAACCCTAACCCTAACCCTAACCCTAACCCTAACCCTAACCCAAACCCTAACCCTAACACTAACCTTAACCCAAATCCTAACCCTAACGTTAAACTAAACTTAACCCTAACCCAAACGCTAACCCTAACCCAAACCCTTAACCTAACCCTAATCCTAACCGTAACCCTAACCCAAATGCTAAACCTATCGCAAACCATAACCCTAAACCTAAGCCTAACCCAAATCCTAAACATAACACCAACCCTAACCCGAAACCAAATCCAAACCGAAACCCTAAACCTAACCCTTACCTAAACCCTAACCCTAACCCTAACAGTAATTCTAAACCAAACCCAAACCCTAATCCTAACACTAACCCTAACCCTATCCCTAACCCTCACCAAAACCCAAACGCAATCTTCACCCTAACCCTAAAGCAAACCCTAACCCTAACCCTAACTCTAACCCAAACCCTAACCCTAACCCTAATCCTAAACCTAACCCTAACCCAAACCATAACTCTAACCCTAAATGTAAGCCTAAACCTAAACCTAACCCTAACCCAAAACCAACCACTAAACCTAACCCTAATCCTAACCCTAACCCAAACCCTAAACCTAAACCTAACCCTAACCCAAACCCTAACCATAACCAGAATCCAAACTATAACACTATCTCTAAACCTAACCCTAACCCTAAACCTAACCCTAAATCACACGCACACCCTATCCCTAACCCTAACCCTAACCCTAACCCTAAGACAAACCCTAACCCTAACCCTAACCGTAACACTAATTCTAACCAAAACCTTAACCGTAACCCTAACCCTTACCCTAACCCAAACATTACCCCTAAACCTAACCCAAACCCAAACCCTAACCCTAAACCTAACCCTAACCCAAACCCTAACCCTAAACCTAACCTTAACACAAACCCTAACCCTAACCCTAACCCTAACCCAAACCCAAACCCTAACCCTAACATTAAACCTAACCCTAACCCTAACCCAAACCCAAATCCTAACCCTAACCCTAAACCTAACCCTAACCCTAACCCTAAACATAACCCTATCCCTAACCATAACCCTAACCCTAACCCAATCCAAACCCTAAAACTAACTTTAACCCTAAAACTAACACTAAGCCTAAACCAAATCCTAACCCTAACCCTAACCCATACACTAACCCAAACTCAAACCCTAACCCTAACCCTAACCCTAACGCAAACCCAAACCCTAACACTAACCCTAACCCTAAGCCAAACCCTAACCATAACCAGAAACCAAACCATAACTCTGTCCCTAAACCTAACCCTTACCATAAACCTAACCCTAGCACAAACGGTAACCCTAATCCAAACCCTAACCCTAACCCGAATCCTAATCCTAACCCTAACCCAAAACCTAAACCTAACCCTATCAATAACCCTAACCCTAACCCAAACCCAAACCCTAACCCTAAACCTAACCCTAGCCCAAATCTTAACCATAAACCTAACCGTAACACAAACCCTAACCCTAACCCTAACCCAAACTCTAACCGTAACCCTAACCCTAACCGTAACCCTAACCCAAACCCTATCCCTAACCCTAACCCTAACCCAAACCCTAACCCTCACCCTAACCCTACCCCGAACCAAAACCTCACCCTAATCCAATCCCAAGCCCTAACCCTAACCCTAACACTAACCCTAAGCGAAACCCAAACCCTAATCCTAACACTAACCCTAACCCTAACCATAACCCTCACCCTAACCCAAACAAAAACCCTAACCCTTACCCTAACCCTAATCCAAACCCTAACCCTAACCCTAACCATAATCCTAACCCTAACCTTAAACGAAACACTAACCCTAACGCTAACCCTAACCCTAACCGTAACCCAAACCCTTACCCTAACACTAAACCTAAACCTAACCCTAACCCAAACCCAAAACATAACTCTAACCCTAACCATAACCTTAACACAAACCCTAACCATGACCCTAATCTTAGCCCTAACCATAACCCAAACCCTTACCCTAACCCTAACCCTAATCCTAACCCTAACTCTAACCCTAAACCTAAGCCTAACCCAAATCCTAAGCCTAGTCCTAACCCTAACTGTAACCCTAACGCAAACCCTAAACCTAACCCTAAGCGTAAACCTAACCCTAACTCAAACTCTACCCCTAATCCTAACCCTAACACTAACCCTAACCCTAACCCTAACCCTAACCCAAACCCAAACCCTAAACGTAACCCTAACCCTAACCCTAACGCTAACACAAACCCTAACCGTAACCCTAAACCTAACCCTAGCCCTAAGCCTAAGCCTAAATCTAACGCTAACACAAACCCTAACCCTAACCCTAACTCTAACCCTAACCCTAACCCTAACCCAAACTCAAACCCTAAACCTAATGCTAAACCTAAACCAAACCCTATCCCTAACCCTAACCCTTATCCAAACCCTAAATCTAACCCTAACCCTAACCCGAACTAACCCTCAACCTAACCCAAACCATAAACCTAACCCTAACCGTAACCCTAACCCTAACCCTAACCCAAACAGTAACCCTAACCATAACCCTAAACCTACCCCTAGCCCTAATTCTAACCCTAACCCTAACCATAAACATTACCCATACCCTAATCCCAGGGTAGCCTTGAAATGATAATCCTCCTGCTTCACCCCCAAGAGTTGAGTTGTACCTTTTTAAGAGCAAAGATTAGATTCTGCAACAATGAAAAGGAAAATATTTTCCCTCAAAGAGAACGATGCCCAAAGTAGTTTTCTGATTCAAATGTAGCTTATAGTCCTGAAGAATCCAATATGAATAATATGGTAATTTCTAAAAAGAATGAATTTGGTTATTTAGGTAACCACGTACAATCCTGGCAAGAGTTGCAGGACTGGGAAGCAACCTTGGCCTGACTTGACCAGTGGAGGAGCACCTGCTCTGAAGCTGTGATAGACAGGCAGAGCTTTGCAAGTGAGTGCTGAGTGCTATTGGTCAGTCTCCTTTCATTGGTGTCTGATGTGGGCAGGAGTACTGAGGTCACAGAATCTTGGAATAAGATTCAGGAACTCCAAGAGACAGTGACCTGGCAAAGCATTGTTTAGGGTGTTGCTAGGTGATAAACCCTCTCAGATGAATTGCTGCAAAACACAGAGGTTTCTTGGTGGTAGGCTCTAGTGTTTGGGTGACCAGTTTGGAGAGATTTACTTGACTTTAGGTCAAAGTTCTAGTGTTTGACAAAAAGAAGCAGCCAGGAGACGATGGGAGGAGGAGGGGAGACGGTGGTGTGGCCTGCTAGCTCTGCACAGGGCCTCCACATACAGGACCTCTACTAAAACGCCTAACTCTACTAACACTAACCCTAACCCTAACCCTAACCCTAACCCTAACCCTAACACTAACCTAACACTAACCCTATACCTAACCCTAACCCTAACCCAAACATTAACCCTAAACCTAAACCTAACCCAAACCCTTAACCTAAACCTAACCCTAACCCAAACCCTAACCCTAACCCTAACTCAAACTCTAACCCTAACCCTAACCCTAACCCTAACACTAACCCTAACCCAAACCCAAACCCTAATCCTAACACTAAGCCTAACCCTAACCATAACCCTCACCCTAACCCAAACGCAAACCCTAACCCTTACCTAACCCTAATCCAAACCCTAACCCTAACCCTAACCCTAACCATAATCCTTACCCTAACGTTAAACCAAACACTAACCCTAATGCTAACCCTAACCCTAACCGTAACCCAAACACTTACCCGAACACTAAACCTAAACCTAACCCTAACCCAAACCCAAAACATAACCCTAACCCTAACCATAACCTTAACACAAACCCTAACCCTGACACTAATCTTAGCCCTAACCATAACCCAAACCCTTACCCTAACCCTAACCCTAATCCTAACCCTAACTCTAACCCTAAACCTAAGCCTAACCCAAATCCTAAGCCTAGTCCTAACCCTAACTGTAACCCTAACGCAAACCCTAAACCTAACCCTAAGCGTAAACCTAACCCTAACTCAAACTCTACCCCTAATCCTAACCCTAACACTAACCCTAACACAAAACAAACCATTACCCTAACCCTAACCCTAACCCCAAACCAAACCCTAACCCTAACCTTAACTCTAACCGTAACACTAACACTAACCCAAACCCTAAACCTATACCAAACCTAACCGAAACCCTAATCCTAACCCTAACCCTAACCCTAACCCAAACCCAAACCCAAACCCTAACACTAACCCTAACCCAAACCGTAAGTCTAATCATAACCTTAACCCTAACCCAAACCCTAACCCTTAGCCTAACCCTAACCCAAACCCTAACCTAAACCATAACTCTATCCTTAACTTCACCCTTACCATAAACCTAACTGTAACCCAAGCATCACACCCTAAACCTAACCCTAAACCTAACCCAAAACGTAACCAAAACCCTAACACTAAACCTAACTCTATCCCTAACGCTAATCCAAACCCTAACCCAAACCCTAACCCTAACCCTAACCCTAACCCTAAACCTAAAAGTAACCCTAACCCAAACGCAAACCCTAATCCTAACTCTAAACCTAAACCTAACCCAAACCCTAACCGTAACCCTAACCCTAACCCTAACGCTAACACAAACCCTAACCCTAAACCTAACCCAAACCCAAACCATAACGGTAAGCCTCATCCAAACCATAACCCTAATCCTAACCCTAACCCTAACCCAAATCCTAACCGTAACCCTAACCCTAACCCTAACGCTAACACAAACCCTAACCCTAACCCTAACCCTAACCCAAACCCTAACTCTAACCCTAACCCTAACCCAAACCCAAACCCTTACCCTAACCCTAACAATAACGCAAACCCTAACCCGAAACCTAAACATTACCCAAACCCAAACCCTAACCCTAAACATAACACTTACCCAAACCCTAACCATAACCAGAACCCAAACCATAACTCTATCCCTAAACCTACCCCTAACCCTAACCCTAACCATAAACATTACCCATACCCTAATCCCAGGGTAGCCTTGAACTGATAATCCTCCTGCTTCACCCCCAAGAGTTGAGTTGTACCTTTTTAAGAGCAAAGATTAGATTCTGCAACAATGAAAAGGAAAATGTTTTCCCTCATAGAGAACGATGCGCAAAGTAGTTTTCTGATTCAAATGTAGCTTATAGTCCTGAAGAATCCAATATGAATAATATGGTAATTTCTAAAAAGAATGAATTTGGTTATTTAGGTAACCACGTACAATCCTGGCAAGAGTTGCAGGACTGGGAAGCAACCTTGGCATGACTTGACCAGTGGAGGAGCACCTGCTCTGAAGCTGTGATAGACAGGCAGAGCTTTGCAAATGAGTGCTGAGTGCTATTGGTCAGTCTCCTTTCATTGGTGTCTGATATGCCCAGGAGTGCTGAGGTCACAGAATCTTGGACTAAGATTCTGGAACTCCAAGAGACAGTGACCTGGCAAAGCATTGTTTAGGGTGTTGCTAGGTGGCAAACCCTCTCAGATGAATTGCTGCAAAACACAGAGGTTTCTTGGTGGTAGGCTCTAGTGTTTGGGTGACCAGTTTGGAGAGATTTACTTGATTTTAGGTCAAAGTTCTAGTGTTTGACAAAAAGAAGCAGCCAGGAGACGATGGGAGGAGGAGGGGAGACGGTGGTGTGGCCTGCTAGCACTGCACAGGGCCTCCACATACAGGACCTCTACTAAAACGCCTAACTCTACTAAACCTAACCCTAACCCTAACCCTAACCCTAACCCTAACCCTAACCTAACACTAGCCCTATACCTAACCCTAACCCTAACCCAAACATTAACCCTAAACCTAAACCTAACCCAAACCCTTAACCTAAACCTAACCCTAACCCAAACCCTAAACCTAACCCTAACTCAAACCCTAACCCTAACCCTAACCCTAACCCTAACACTAACCCTAACCCAAACCCAAACCCTAATCCTAACACTAACCCTAACCCTAACCATAACCCTCACCCTAACCCAAACGCAAACCCTAACCCTTACCTAACCCTAATCCAAACCCTAACCCTAACCCTAACCCTCACTATAACCCTAACCCAAAACAAATCCTAACCCTATCCCAAAACCTAACCCTAACTCAAACCCAAACACTGACCCTAACCTTACCCCAAACCATAACTATATCCATAAACCTGACCCTAACCCTATCCCAAACCCAAACACTAACCTTAACACTAACCCTAACCCTAAGCCAAACCCTAAAACTTACCCTAACCCTAACCCTAACCATAACCCAAACCCTCACCCAAAGGCTCACCCCAAACCTAAACCTAACCCAAACCCTAAACCTAACCCAAACCCTAACCCTAACCCTAAACCTAAACCTAAACCTAACCCTAACCCAAATCCAAAACGAAAACCTAACCCTAACCCTAATCCTAACCCTAAACCAAACCCAAACCCTAACCCTAACCCTAAAACAAACCCTAACCCTAACCCTAAATCTAACCCAAACATTAACCCAAACCCTAACCCTAACCCAAACCCTAACTCTAAACCTAAGCCTAACTCAAACCGTAATCCTAACACTAATCCTAACCCTAACCCTAAAACAAACCATAACCCTAACCCTAACTCTAACCCAAACCCTAACCCTAACCCTAACCCTAACATTAACACTAATTGTAACCCAAACCCTAACCGTGTCCCTAACCCTTACACTAACTGAAACATTAACCCTAAACCTAACCCAAACCCAAACCCTAACTCTAAACCTAACCCTAACCAAAATCATAACCCTAAACCTAACCCTAAGACAAACTCTAACCCTAACTCTAACCCAAACCCAAACGCTAACCCTAACATTAAACCTAACCTTAACCTAACCCAAACTCTAACCGTAACCCTAACCCTAACCCTAACCCAAACAAAAATCCTAACCCTAACCCTAAGCCTAACCCTAACCGTAACCCTAAATATAACCCTAACCCTAACCCTAACCCTAACCCTAACCCAATCCAAACCCTAACACTAAACTTAACCCTAACCCTAACCCTAAGCCTAAACCAAACCCTAACCCTAACCCTAACGCAAACCCTAACCCAAACACAAACCCTAACCCTAACCCTAACCCTAACAATAAACCTAACCCTAACCCAAACCCAAACACTGATCCTAACCCTAACCCTCACCCTAACCCAAACCCTAACCCTAACACTAATTCTAACCCAAACCCTAACCCTAATCCTAACCCTAACCCTAACCCTAACTCAAACCCTAACCCTAACACTAATGATAACCCTAAACCTAATTCAAACAAAAACCCTAAACCTAACTATAACCCTAACCCTAACCCTAACCCAAACACTAACCCTAACCATAACCCTAAACCTAACCATAACCCGAATTCTAACCCTAACCCTAACCATAAACATTACCCATACCTTATCCCAGGGTAGCCTTGAGTTGATAATCCTCCTGCTTCACCCCCAAGAGTTGAGTTGTACCTTTTTAAGAGCAAAGATTAGATTCTGCAACAATGAAAAGGAAAATATTTTCCCTCATAGAGAACGATGCCCAAAGTAGTTTTCTGATTCAAATGTAGCTTATAGTCCTGAAGAATCCAATATGAATAATATGGTAATTTCTAAAAAGAATGAATTTGGTTATTTAGGTAACCACGTACAATCCTGGCAAGAGTTGCAGGACTGGGAAGCAACTTTGGCATGACTTGACCAGTGGAGGAGCACCTGCTCTGAAGCTGTGATAGACAGGCAGAGCTTTGCAAGTGAGTGCTGAGTGCTATTGGTCAGTCTCCTTTCATTGGTGTCTGATGTGGCCAGGAGTACTGAGGTCACAGAATCTTGGAATAAGATTCTGGAACTCCAAGAGACAGTGACCTGGCAAAGCATTGTTTAGGGTGTTGCTAGGTGATAAACCCTCTCAGATGAATTGCTGCAAAACACAGAGGTTTCTTGGTGGTAGGCTCTAGTGTTTGGGTGACCAGTTTGGAGAGATTTACTTGACTTTAGGTCAAAGTTCTAGTGTTTGACAAAAAGAAGCAGCCAGGAGACGATGGGAGGAGGAGGGGAGACGGTGGTGTGGCCTGCTAGCTCTGCACAGGGCCTCCACATACAGGACCTCTACTAAAACGCCTAACTCTACTAACACTAACCCTAACCCTAACCCTAACCCTAACCCTAACCCTAACACTAACCTAACACTAACCCTATACCTAACCCTAACCCTAACCCAAACATTAACTCTAAACCTAAACCTAACCCAAACCCTTAACCTAAACCTAACCCTAACCCAAACCCTAACCCTAACCCTAACTCAAACTCTAACCCTAACCCTAACCCTAACCCTAACACTAACCCTAACCCCAACCCAAACCCTAATCCCAACACTAAGCCTAACCCTAACCATAACCCTCACCCTAACCCAAACGCAAACCCTAACCCTTACCTAACCCTAATCCAAACCCTAACCCTAACCCTAACCCTAACCATAATCCTAACCCTAACGTTAAACCAAACACTAACCCTAATGCTAACCCTAACCCTAACCGTAACCCAAACCCTTACCCGAACACTAAACCTAAACCTAACCCTAACCCAAACCCAAAACATAACCCTAACCCTAACCATAACCTTAACACAAACCCTAACCCTGACACTAATCTTAGCCCTAACCATAACCCAAACCCTTACCCTAACCCTAACCCTAATCCTAACCCTAACTCTAACCCTAAACCTAAGCCTAACCCAAATCCTAAGCCTAGTCCTAACCCTAACTGTAACCCTAACGCAAACCCTAAACCTAACCCTAAGCGTAAACCTAACCCTAACTCAAACTCTACCCCTAATCCTAACCCTAACACTAACCCTAACACAAAACAAACCATTACCCTAACCCTAACCCTAACCCCAAACCAAACCCTAACCCTAACCTTAACTCTAACCGTAACACTAACACTAACCCAAACCCTAAACCTATACCAAACCTAACCGAAACCCTAATCCTAACCCTAACCCTAACCCTAACCCAAACCCAAACCCAAACCCTAACACTAACCCTAACCCAAACCGCAAATCTAATCATAACCTTAACCCTAACCCAAACCCTAACCCTTACCCTAACCCTAACCCAAACCCTAACCTAAACCATAACTCTATCCTTAACTTCACCCTTACCATAAACCTAACTGTAACCCAAGTATCACACCCTAAACCTAACCCAAAACGTAACCAAAACCCTAACACTAAACCTAACTCTATCCCTAACGCTAATCCAAACCCTAACCCAAACCCTAACCCTAACCCTAACCCTAACCCTAAACCTAAAAGTAACCCTAACCCAAACGCAAACCCTAATCCTAACTCTAAACCTAAACCTAACCCAAACCCTAACCGTAACCCTAACCCTAACCCTAACGCTAACACAAACCCTAACCCTAAACCTAACCCAAACCCAAACCATAACGGTAAGCCTCATCCAAACCATAACCCTAATCCTAACCCTAACCCTAACCCAAATCCTAACCGTAACCCTAACCCTAACCCTAACGCTAACACAAACCCTAACCCTAACCCTAACCCAAACCCTAACTCTAACCCTAACCCTAACCCAAACCCAAACCCTTACCCTAACCCTAACAATAACGCAAACCCTAACCCGAAACCTAAACATTACCCAAACCCAAACCCTAACCCTAAACATAACACTTACCCAAACCCTAACCATAACCAGAACCCAAACCATAACTCTATCCCTAAACCTACCCCTAACCCTAATTCTAACCCTAACCCTAACCATAAACATTACCCATACCCTAATCCCAGGGTAGCCTTGAACTGATAATCCTCCTGCTTCACCCCCAAGAGTTGAGTTGTACCTTTTTAAGGGCAAAGATTAGATTCTGCAACAATGAAAAGGAAAATATTTTCCCTCATAGAGAACGATGCCCAAAGTAGTTTTCTGATTCAAATGTAGCTTATAGTCCTGAAGAATCCAATATGAATAATATGGTAATTTCTAAAAAGAATGAATTTGGTTATTTAGGTAACCACGTACAATCCTGGCAAGAGTTGCAGGACTGGGAAGCAACCTTGGCATGACTTGACCAGTGGAGGAGCACCTGCTCTGAAGCTGTGATAGACAGGCAGAGCTTTGCAAATGAGTGCTGAGTGCTATTGGTCAGTCTCCTTTCATTGGTGTCTGATATGCCCAGGAGTGCTGAGGTCACAGAATCTTGGACTAAGATTCTGGAACTCCAAGAGACAGTGACCTGGCAAAGCATTGTTTAGGGTGTTGCTAGGTGGCAAACCCTCTCAGATGAATTGCTGCAAAACACAGAGGTTTCTTGGTGGTAGGCTCTAGTGTTTGGGTGACCAGTTTGGAGAGATTTACTTGACTTTAGGTCAAAGTTCTAGTGTTTGACAAAAAGAAGCAGCCAGGAGACGATGGGAGGAGGAGGGGAGACGGTGGTGTGGCCTGCTAGCACTGCACAGGGCCTCCACATACAGGACCTCTACTAAAACGCCTAACTCTACTAAACCTAACCCTAACCCTAACCCTAACCCTAACCCTAACCCTAACCTAACACTAGCCCTATACCTAACCCTAACCCTAACCCAAACATTAACCCTAAACCTAAACCTAACCCAAACCCTTAACCTAAACCTAACCCTAACCCAAACCCTAAACCTAACCCTAACTCAAACCCTAACCCTAACCCTAACCCTAACCCTAACACTAACCCTAACCCAAACCCAAACCCTAATCCTAACACTAACCCTAACCCTAACCATAACCCTCACCCTAACCCAAACGCAAACCCTAACCCTTACCTAACCCTAATCCAAACCCTAACCCTAACCCTAACCCTCACTATAACCCTAACCCAAAACAAATCCTAACCCTATCCCAAAACCTAACCCTAACTCAAACCCAAACACTGACCCTAACCTTACCCCAAACATAACTATATCCATAAACCTGACCCTAACCCTATCCCAAACCCAAACACTAACCTTAACACTAACCTTAACCCTAAGCCAAACCCTAAAACTTACCCTAACCCTAACCCTAACCCTAACCCAAACCCTCACCCAAAGGCCCACCCCAAACCTAAACCTAACCCAAACCCTAAACCTAACCCAAACCCTAACCCTAACCCTAAACCTAAACCTAAACCTAACCCTAACCCAAATCCAAAACGAAAACCTAACCCTAACCCTAAACCTAACCCTAACCCAAACCGAAACCCTAACCCTAACCCTAAAACAAACCCTAACCCTAACCCTAAATCTAACCCAAACATTAACCCAAACCCTAACCCTAACCCAAACCCTAACTCTAAACCTAAGCCTAACTCAAACCGTAATCCTAACACTAATCCTAACCCTAACCCTAAAACAAACCATAACCCTAACCCTAACTCTAACCCAAACCCTAACCCTAACCCTAACCCTAACACTAACACTAATTGTAACCCAAACCCTAACCGTGTCCCTAACCCTTACACTAACTGAAACATTAACCCTAAACCTAACCCAAACCCAAACCCTAACTCTAAACCTAACCCTAACCAAAATCATAACCCTAAACCTAACCCTAAGACAAACTCTAACCCTAACTCTAACCCAAACCCAAACGCTAACCCTAACATTAAACCTAACCTTAACCTAACCCAAACTCTAACCGTAACCCTAACCCTAACCCTAACCCAAACAAAAATCCTAACCCTAACCCTAAGCCTAACCCTAACCGTAACCCTAAATATAACCCTAACCCTAACCCTAACCCTAACCCAATCCAAACCCTAACACTAAACTTAACCCTAACCCTAACCCTAAGCCTAAACCAAACCCTAACCCTAACCCTAACGCAAACCCTAACCCAAACACAAACCCTAACCCTAACCCTAACCCTAACAATAAACCTAACCCTAACCCAAACCCAAACACTGATCCTAACCCTAACTCTCACCCTAACCCAAACCCTAACCCTAACACTAATTCTAACCCAAACCGTAACCCTAATCCTAATCCTAAACCTAACCCTAACCCAAACCCTAACCCTAACCCTAATCCTAAACCTAACCCTAACCCAAACCATAACCCTAAACCTAACCGTAACCCTAACCCTAACCCTAACCCAAACACTAACCCTAACCATAACCCTAAACCTAACCATAACCCGAATTCTAACCCTAACCCTAACCATAAACATTACCCATACCTAATCCCAGGGTAGCCTTGAGCTGATAATCCTCCTGCTTCACCCCCAAGAGTTGAGTTGTACCTTTTTAAAAGCAAAGATTAGATTCTGCAACAATGAAAAGGAAAATATTTTCCCTCATAGAGAACGATGCCCAAAGTAGTTTTCTGATTCAAATGTAGCTTATAGTCCTGAAGAATCCAATATGAATAATATGGTAATTTCTAAAAAGAATGAATTTGGTTATTTAGGTAACCACGTACAATCCTGGCAAGAGTTGCAGGACTGGGAAGCAACTTTGGCATGACTTGACCAGTGGAGGAGCACCTGCTCTGAAGCTGTGATAGACAGGCAGAGCTTTGCAAGTGAGTGCTGAGTGCTATTGGTCAGTCTCCTTTCATTGGTGTCTGATGTGGCCAGGAGTGCTGAGGTCACAGAATCTTGGACTAAGATTCTGGAACTCCAAGAGACAGTGACCTGGCAAAGCATTGTTTACGGTGTTGCTAGGTGGCAAACCCTCTCAGATGAATTGCTGCAAAACACAGAGGTTTCTTGGTGGTAGGCTCTAGTGTTTGGGTGACCAGTTTGGAGAGATTTACTTGACTTTAGGTCAAAGTTCTAGTGTTTGACAAAAAGAAGCAGCCAGGAGACGATGGGAGGAGGAGGGGAGACGGTGGTTTGGCCTGCTAGCCCTGCACAGGGCCTCCACATACAGGACCTCTACTAAAACGCATAACTCTACTAACCCTAACCCTAACCCTAACCCTAACCCTAACCCTAACCCTAACACTAACCTAACACTAAACCTATACTTAACCCTAACCCTAACCCAAACATTAACCCTAAACCTAAACCTAACCCAAACCCTTAACCTAAACCTAACCCTAAACCAAACCCTAACCCTAACCCTAACCCAAACCCTAACCCTAACCCTAACCCTAACCCTAAGCCTAACACTAACCCTAACCCAAACCCAAACCCTAATCCTAACACTAACCCTAACCCTAACCATAACCCTCACCCAAACCCAAATGCAAACCCTAACCCTTACCTAACCCTAATCCAAACCCTAACCCTAACCCTAACCCGAACCATAATCCTAACCCTAACGTTAAACCAAACACTAACCCTAATGCTAACCCTAACCCTAACCGTAACCCAAACCCTTACCCTAACACTAAACCTAAACCTAACCCTAACCCAAACCCAAAACATAACCCTAACCCTAACCATAACCTTAACACAAACCCTAACCCTGACACTAATCTTAGCCCTAACCATAACCCAAACCCTTACCCTAACCCTAACCCTAATCCTAACCCTAACTCTAACCCTAAACCTAAGCCTAACCCAAATCCTAAGCCTAGTCCTAACCCTAACTGTAACCCTAACGCAAACCCTAAACCTAACCCTAAGCGTAAACCTAACCCTAACTCAAACTCTACCCCTAATCCTAACCCTAACACTACCCCTAACACAAAACAAACCCTTACCCTAACCCTAACCCTAACCCCAAACCAAACCCTAACCCTAACCTTAACCCTAACCGTAACACTAACACTAACCCAAACCCTAAACCTATACCAAACCTAACCGAAACCCTAATCCTAACCCTAACCCTAACCCTAACCCAAACCCAAACCCAAACCCTAACACTAACCCTAACCCAAACCGTAAATCTAATCATAACCTTAACCCTAACCCAAACCCTAAACCTAACCCTAACCCTAACCCAAACCCTAACCTAAACCATAACTCTATCCTTAACTTCACCCTTACCATAAACCTAACTGTAACCCAAGCATCACACCCTAAACCTAACCCTAAACCTAACCCAAAACGTAACCGAAACCCTAACACTAAACCTAACTCTATCTCTAACGCTAATCCAAACCCTAACCCAAACCCTAACCCTAACCCTAACCCTAACCCTAAACCTAAAAGTAACCCTAACCCAAACGCAAACCCTAATCCTAACTCTAAACCTAAACCTAACCCAAACCCTAACCGTAACCCTAACCCTAACCCTAACCCTAACGCTAACACAAACCCTAACCCTAAACCTAACCCAAACCCAAACCATAACCGTAAGCCTCATCCAAACCATAACCCTAATCCTAACCCTAACCCTAATCCAAACCCTAACCGTAACCCTAACCCTAACCCTAACGCTAACACAAACCCTAACCCTAACCCTAACCCTAACCCAAACCCTAACTCTAACCCTAACCCTAACCCAAACCCAAACCCTTACCCTAACCCTAACAATAACGCAAACCCTAACCCGAAACCTAAACATTACCCAAAGCCAAACCCTAACCCTAAACATAACACTTACCCAAACGCTAACCATAACCAGAACCCAAACCATAACTCTATCCCTAAACCTAACCCTAACCCTAAACCTTACCCTAATCCAAACGAACACCCTAACCCTAACCCTAACCCTAACCCTAAACCTAAACCAAACCCAAGCCCTAACACTATCCTAAGCATTAACTTAACCCTAAACCAAACGCGAAACCTAAACCTAACCCTAACCCTAACCCTAATCCTAACACTAACCCTTACCCAAACACTAACCTTATCGCAAACCCTCACCCTAAACCTAACCTAAATCCTAACACTAACCCTAACCCTAACCCTAACACTAACCCAAACCCAAACCCTAACCCTAACCATAACCTTAACCATCCTCTACACGTACCCTTACCCTAACACGAAACCTAATACTAAACAAACCCCTAACCCTATAACTAAACCTTACCCTAACCCAAACATTAACCCTAAAACTAACCCTAACCCAAACCCTAACACTAAACCTAAACCTAACGTAAACCCTAACCCTAACCCTAACCCAAACATTAACCCTAAACCTAACCCTAACCCAAACGCTAACCATAAACCTAACCCTAGCCCAAAACCAAACCCTAAACCTAACCCTAACACAAACCCTTACCCTAACCCAAACCCAAACCCAAACCCTAAACCTAACCCTAACCCTAACCCAAACTCTAACCGTAACTCTAACCCTAACCCTAATCCTAACCCTAAACCTAACACTAACCCAAACCCTAACACTAACCCTAACCCTAACCCTAACCCTAACCCAAACATTAAACCTAAACCTAACGCAATCCGAAACCCTAAGACTAACCCTAACCCAAACCCTACCCCTAACCCTGACCCTAACCCTAAGCCTAAGGCTAAATCTAACGCTAACACAAACCCTAACCCTAACCCTAACCCTAACCCTAACCCTAACCCTAACCCTAACCCAAACTCAAACCCTAAACCTAATGCTAAACCTAAACCAAACCCTATCCCTAACCCTAACCCTTATCCAAACCCTAAATCTGACCCTAACCCTAACCCGAACCAAAACCTAAACCTAACCCAAACCATAACCCTAAACCTAACCGTAACCCTAACCCTAACCCAAACAGTAACCCTAACCATAACCCTAAACCTACCCCTAACCCTAATTCTAACAATAACCCTAACCATAAACATTACCCATACCCTAATCCCAGGGTAGCCTTGAACTGATAATCCTCCTGCTTCACCCCCAAGAGTTGAGTTGTATCTTTTTAAGAGCAAAGATTAGATTCTGCAACAATGAAAAGGAAAATATTTTCCCTCATAGAGAACGATGCCCAAAGTAGTTTTCTGATTCAAATGTAGCTTATAGTCCTGAAGAATCCAATATGAATAATATGGTAATTTCTAAAAAGAATGAATTTGGTTATTTAGGTAACCACGTACAATCCTGGCAAGAGTTGCAGGACTGGGAAGCAACCTTGGCATGACTTGACAAGTGGAGGAGCACCTGCTCTGAAGCTGTGATAGACAGGCAGAGCTTTGCAAGTGAGTGCTGAGTGCTATTGGTCAGTCTCCTTTCATTGGTGTCTGATGTGGCCAGGAGTGCTGAGGTCACAGAATCTTGGACTAAGATTCTGGAACTCCAAGAGACAGTGACTTGTCAAAGCATTGTTTAGGGTGTTGCTAGGTGGAAAACCCTCTCAGATGAATTGCTGCAAAACACAGAGGTTTCTTGGTGGTAGGCTCTAGTGTTTGGGTGACCAGTTTGGAGAGATTTACTTGACTTTAGGTCAAAGTTCTAGTGTTTGACAAAAAGAAGCAGCCAGGAGACGATGGGAGGAGGAGGGGAGACGGTGGTGTGGCCTGCTAGCACTGCACAGGGCCTCCACATACAGGACCTCTACTAAAACGCCTAACTCTACTAAACCTAACCCTAACCCTAACCCTAACCCTAACCCTTACCCTAACCCTAACACTAACCTAACACTAACCCTATACCTAACCCTAACCCTAACCCAAACATTAACCCTAAACCTAAACCTAACCCAAACCGTAACCTAAACCTAACCCTAACCCAAACCCTAACCCTAACCCTAACTCAAACCCTAACCCTAACCCTAACCCTAACCCTAACACTAACCCTAAACCAAACCCAAACCCTAATCCTAACACTAACCCTAACCCTAACCATAACCCTCACCCTAACCCAAACGCAAACCCTAACCCTTACCTAACCCTAATCCAAACCCTAACCCTAACCCTAACCCTCACTCTAACCCTAACCCAAAACAAATCCTAACCCTATCCCAAAACCTAACCCTAACTCAAACCCAAACACTGACCCTAACCTTACCCCAAAACATAACTATATCCATAATCCTAACCCTAAACCTATCCCAAACCCAAACAGTAACCTTAACACGAACCCTAACCCTAAGCCAAACCCTAAAACTTACCCTAACCCTAACCCTAACCATAACCCAAACCCTCACCCAAAGGCTCACCCCAAACCTAAACCTAACCCAAACCCTAAACCTAACCCAAACCCTAACCCTAACCCTAAACCTAACCCTAACCCAAATCCAAAACGAAAACCTAACCCTAACCCTAATCCTAACCCTAAACCAAACCCAAACATTAACCCTAACCCTAAAACAAACCCTAACCCTAACCCTAACCCAAACATTAACCCAAACCCTAACCCTAACCCAAACCCTAACTCTAAACCTAAGCCTCACTCAAACCGTAATCCTAACACTAATCCTAACCCTAACCCTAAAACAAACCATAACCCTAACCCTAACTCTAACCCAAACCCTAACCCTAACCCTAACCCTAACACTAACACTAATTGTAACCCTAACCCTAACCGTGTCCCTAACCCTTACACTAACTGAAACATTAAACCTAAACCTAACCCAAACCCAAACCCTAACCCTAAACCTAACCCTAACCAAAACCATAACCCTAAACCTAACCCTAACACAAACTCTAACCCTAACTCTAACCCAAACCCAAACCCTAACCCTAACATTAAACCTAACCTTAACCTAACCCAAACTCTAACCATAACCCTAACCCTAACCCAAACCCAAATCCTAACCCTAACCCTAAGCCTAACCCTAACCGTAACCCTAAATATAACCCTAACCCTAACCCTAAGCCTAACCCTAACCCAATCCAAACCTTAACACTAAACTTAACCCTAACCCTAACCCTAAGCCTAAACCAAACCCTAACCCTAACCCTAACGCAAACCCTAACCCAAACACAAACCCTAACCCTAACCCTAACCCTAACAATAAACCTAACCCTAACCCAAACCCAAACACTGATCCTAACCCTAAACCTCACCCTAACCCAAACCCTAACCCTAACACTAATTCTAACCCAAACCCTAACCCTAACCCTAATCCTAAACCTAACCCTAACCCAAACCCTAACCCTAACCCTAATCCTAAACCTAACCCTAACCCAAACCATAACCCTAAACCTAACCGTAACCCTAAACCTAACCCTAACCCTAAAACTAACCCTAACCCAAACTCAAACGCTAAACCTAATGCTAACCCTAAACCAAACCCTATCCCTAACCCTAACCCTTATCCAAACCCTAAATCTAACCCTAACCCTAACCCGAACCAAAACCTAAACCTAACCCAAACCGTAACCCTAAACCTAACCGTAACCCTAACCCTAACCCAAACAGTAACCCTAACCATAACCCTAAACCTACCCCTAAACCTAATTCTAACCCTAACCCTAACCATAAACATTACCCATACCCTAATCCCAGGGTAGCCTTGAACTGATAATCCTCCTGCTTCACCCCCAAGAGTTGAGTTGTACCTTTTTAAGGGCAAAGATTAGATTCTGCAACAATGAAAAGGAAAATATTTTCCCTCATAGAGAACGATGCCCAAAGTAGTTTTCTGATTCAAATGTAGCTTATAGTCCTGAAGAATCCAATATGAATAATATGGTAATTTCTAAAAAGAATGAATTTGGTTATTTATGTAACCACGTACAATCCTGGCAAGAGTTGCAGGACTGGGAAGCAACCTTGGCATGACTTGACCAGTGGAGGAGCACCTGCTCTGAAGCTGTGATAGACAGGCAGAGCTTTGCAAGTGAGTGCTGAGTGCTATTGGTCAGTCTCCTTTCATTGGTGTCTGATGTGGCCAGGAGTGCTGAGGTCACAGAATCTTGGACTAAGATTCTGGAACTCCAAGAGACAGTGACCTGGCAAAGCATTGTTTAGGGTGTTGCTAGGTGGCAAACCCTCTCAGATGAATTGCTGCAAAACACAGAGGTTTCTTGGTGGTAGGCTCTAGTGTTTGGGTGACCAGTTTGGAGAGATTTACTTGACTTTAGGTCAAAGTTCTAGTGTTTGACAAAAAGAAGCAGCCAGGAGACGATGGGAGGAAGAGGGGAGACGGTGGTGTGGCCTGCTAGCACTGCACAGGGCCTCCACATACAGGACCTCTACTAAAACGCCTAACTCTACTAAACCTAACCCTAACCCTAACCCTAACCCTAACCCTTACCCTAACCCTAACACTAACCTAACACTAACCCTATACCTAACCCTAACCCTAACCCAAACATTAACCCTAAACCTAAACCTAACCCAAACCCTTAACCTAAACCTAACCCTAACCCAAACCCTAACCCTAACCCTAACTCAAACCCTAACCCTAACCCTAACCCTAACCCTAACACTAACCCTAACCCAAACCCAAACCCTAATCCTAACACTAACCCTAACCCTAACCATAACCCTCACCCTAACCCAAACGCAAACCCTAACCCTTACCTAACCCTAATCCAAACCCTAACCCTAACCCTAACCCTCACTCTAACCCTAACCCAAAACAAATCCTAACCCTATCCCAAAACCTAACCCTAACTCAAACCCAAACACTGACCCTAACCTTACCCCAAACCATAACTATATCCATAAACCTGACCCTAACCCTATCCCAAACCCAAACACTAACCTTAACACTAACCCTAACCCTAAGCCAAACCCTAAAACTTACCCTAACCCTAACCCTAACCATAACCCAAAACCTCACCCAAAGGCTCACCCCAAACCTAAACCTAACCCAAACCCTAAACCTAACCCAAACCCTAACCCTAACCCTAAACCTAAACCTAAACCTAACCCTAACCCAAATCCAAAACGAAAACCTAACCCTAACCCTAATCCTAACCCTAACCCAAACCCAAACCCTAACCCTAACCCTAAAACAAACCCTAACCCTAACCCTAACCCTAACCCAAACATTAACCCAAACCCTAACCCTAACCCAAACAGTAACCCTAACCATAACCCTAAACCTACGCCTAACCCTAATTCTAACCCTAACCCTAACCATAAACATTACCCATACCCTAATCCCAGGGTAGCCTTGAACTGATAATCCTCCTGCTTCACCCCCAAGAGTTAGGTTGTACCTTTTTAAGGGCAAAGATTAGATTCTGCAACAATGAAAAGGAAAATATTTTCCCTCATAGAGAACGATGCCCAAAGTAGTTTTCTGATTCAAATGTAGCTTATAGTCCTGAAGAATCCAATATGAATAATATGGTAATTTCTAAAAAGAATGAATTTGGTTATTTAGGTAACCACGTACAATCCTGGCAAGAGTTGCAGGACTGGGAAGCAACCTTGGCATGACTTGACCAGTGGAGGAGCACCTGCTCTGAAGCTGTGATAGACAGGCAGAGCTTTGCAAGTGAGTGCTGAGTGCTATTGGTCAGTCTCCTTTCATTGGTGTCTGATGTGGCCAGGAGTGCTGAGGTCACAGAATCTTGGACTAAGATTCTGGAACTCCAAGAGACAGTGACCTGGCAAAGCATTGTTTAGGGTGTTGCTAGGTGGCAAACCCTCTCAGATGAATTGCTGCAAAACACAGAGGTTTCTTGGTGGTAGGCTCTAGTGTTTGGGTGACCAGTTTGGAGAGATTTACTTGACTTTAGGTCAAAGTTCTAGTGTTTGACAAAAAGAAGCAGCCAGGAGACGAAGGGAGGAGGAGGGGAGACGGTGGTGTGGCCTGCTAGCACTGCACAGGGCCTCCACATACAGGACCTCTACTAAAACGCCTAACTCTACTAAACCTAACCCTAACCCTAACCCTAACCCTAACCCTAACCCTAAACCTTACCCTAACCCTAACACTAACCTAACACTAACCCTATACCTAACCCTAACCCTAACCCAAACATTAACCCTAAACCTAAACCTAACCCAAACCCTTAACCTAAACCTAACCCTAACCCAAACCCTAACCCTAACCCTAACTCAAACCCTAACCCTAACCCTAACCCTAACCCTAACACTAACCCTAACCCAAACCCAAACCCTAATCCTAACACTAACCCTAACCCTAACCATAACCCTCACCCTAACCCAAACGCAAACCCTAACCCTTACCTAACCCTAATCCAAACCCTAACCCTAACCCTAACCCTCACTCTAACCCTAACCCAAAACAAATCCTAACCCTATCCCAAAACCTAACCCTAACTCAAACCCAAACACTGACCCTAACCTTACCCCAAACCATAACTATATCCATAAACCTGACCCTAACCCTATCCCAAACCCAAACACTAACCTTAACACTAACCCTAACCCTAAGCCAAACCCTAAAACTTACCCTAACCCTAACCCTAACCATAACCCAAAACCTCACCCAAAGGCTCACCCCAAACCTAAACCTAACCCAAACCCTAAACCTAACCCAAACCCTAACCCTAACCCTAAACCTAAACCTAAACCTAACCCTAACCCAAATCCAAAACGAAAACCAAACCCTAACCCTAATCCTAACCCTAACCCAAACCCAAACCCTAACCCTAACCCTAAAACAAACCCTAACCCTAACCCTAACCCTAACCCAAACATTAACCCAAACCCTAACCCTAACCCAAACCCTAACTCTAAACCTAAGCCTAACTCAAACCGTAATCCTAACACTAATCCTAACCCTAACCCTAAAACAAACCATAACCCTAACCCTAACTCTAACCGAAACCCTAACCCTAACCCTAACCCTAACACTAACACTAATTGTAACCCAAACCCTAACCGTGTCCCTAACCCTTACACTAACTGAAACATTAACCCTAAACCTAACCCAAACCCAAACCCTAACCCTAAACCTAACCCTAACCAAAACCATAACCTTAAACCTAACCCTAACACAAACTCTAACCCTAACTCTAACCCAAACCCAAACCCTAACCCTAACATTAAACCTAACCTTAACCTAACCGAAACTCTAACCGTAACCCTAACCCTAACCCAAACCCAAATCCTAACCATAACCCTAAGCCTAACCCTATCCGTAACCCTAAATATAACCCTAACCCTAACCCTAACCCTAACCCTAACCCAATCCAAACCTTAACACTAAACTTAACCCTAACCCTAACCCTAAGCCTAAACCAAACCCTAACCCTAACCCTAACTCAAACCCTAACCCAAACACAAACCCTAACCCTAACCCTAACACTAACAATAAACCTAACCCTAACCCAAACCCAAACACTGATCCTAACCCTAACCCTCACCCTAACCCAAACCCTAACCATAACACTAATTCTAACCCAAACCCTAACCCTAACCCTAATCCTAAACCTAACCCTAACCCAAACGATAACCCTAACCCTAATCCTAAACCTAACCCTAACCCAAACCATAACCCTAAACCTAACCGTAACCCTAACCCTAACCCTAACCCAAACAGTAACCCTAACCATAACCCTAAACCTACCCCTAACCCTAATTCTAACCCTAACCCTAACCATAAACATTACCCATACCCTAATCCCAGGGTAGCCTTGAACTGATAATCCTCCTGCTTCACCCCCAAGAGTTGAGTTGTACCTTTTTAAGGGCAAAGATTAGATTCTGCAACAATGAAAAGGAAAATATTTTCCCTCATAGAGAACGATGCCCAAAGTAGTTTTCTGATTCAAATGTAGCTTATAGTCCTGAAGAATCCAATATGAATAATATGGTAATTTCTAAAAAGAATGAATTTGGTTATTTAGGTAACCACGTACAATCCTGGCAAGAGTTGCAGGACTGGGAAGCAACCTTGGCATGACTTGACCAGTGGAGGAGCACCTGCTCTGAAGCTGTGATAGACAGGCAGAGCTTTGCAAATGAGTGCTGAGTGCTATTGGTCAGTCTCCTTTCATTGGTGTCTGATATGCCCAGGAGTGCTGAGGTCACAGAATCTTGGACTAAGATTCTGGAACTCCAAGAGACAGTGACCTGGCAAAGCATTGTTTAGGGTGTTGCTAGGTGGCAAACCCTCTCAGATGAATTGCTGCAAAACACAGAGGTTTCTTGGTGGTAGGCTCTAGTGTTTGGGTGACCAGTTTGGAGAGATTTACTTGACTTTAGGTCAAAGTTCTAGTGTTTGACAAAAAGAAGCAGCCAGGAGACGATGGGAGGAGGAGGGGAGACGGTGGTGTGGCCTGCTAGCACTGCACAGGGCCTCCACATACAGGACCTCTACTAAAACGCCTAACTCTACTAAACCTAACCCTAACCCTAACCCTAACCCTAACCCTAACCCTAACCTAACACTAGCCCTATACCTAACCCTAACCCTAACCCAAACATTAACCCTAAACCTAAACCTAACCCAAACCCTTAACCTAAACCTAACCCTAACCCAAACCCTAAACCTAACCCTAACTCAAACCCTAACCCTAACCCTAACCCAAACCCTAACCCTAACCATAACCCTAACCCTAAGCCTAACACTAACCCTAACCCAAACCCAAACGCTAATCCTAACACTAACCCTAACCCTAACCATAACCCTCACCCTAACGCAAATGCAAACCCTAACCCTTACCTAA
>JAJHUQ010000058.1:2945000-2950000 GCA_035773235.1 Eospalax fontanierii | reverse complement strand
CCCAAACATTAAACCTAAACCTAACGCTAACCCAAACCCTAACACTAACCCTAACACAAACCCTAACCCTAACCCTAACCCTAACCCTAACCCTAAGCCTAAATCTAACGCTAACACAAACCCTAACCCTAACCCTAACCCTAACCCTAACCCTAACCCTAACCCTAACCCAAACTCAAACCCTAAACCTAATTCTAACCCTAAACCAATCCCTATCCCTAACCCTAACCCTTATCCAAACCCTAAATCTAACCCTAACCCTAACCCGAACCAAAACCTAAACCTAACCCAAACCATAACCCTAAACCTAACCGTAACCCTAAGCCTAACCCTAACCCAAACAGTAACCCTACCCATAACCCTAAACCTAACCCTAACTCTAATTCTAACCCTAACCCTAACCCTAAACATTACCCATACCCTAATGCCAGGGTAGCCTTGAACTGATAATCCTCCTGCTTCATCCCCAAGAGTTGAGTTGTACCTTTTTAAGAGCAAAGATTAGATTCTGCAACAATGAAAAGGAAAATATTTTCCCTCATAGAGAACGATGCCCAAAGTAGTTTTCTGATTCAAATGTAGCTTATAGTCCTGAAGAATCCAATATGAATAATATGGTCATTTCTAAAAAGAATGAATTTGGTTATTTAGGTAACCACGTACAATCCTGGCAAGAGTTGCAGGACTGGGAAGCAACCTTGGCATGACTTGACCAGTGGAGGAGCACCTGCTCTGAAGCTGTGATAGACAGGCAGAGCTTTGCAAGTGAGTGCTGAGTGCTATTGGTCAGTCTCCTTTCATTGGTGTCTGATGTGGCCAGGAGTGCTGAGGTCACAGAATCTTGGACTAAGATTCTGGAACTCCAAGAGACAGTGACCTGGCAAAGCATTGTTTAGGGTGTTGCTAGGTGGCAAACCCTCTCAGATGAATTGCTGCAAAACACAGAGGTTTCTTGGTGGTAGGCTCTAGTGTTTGGGTTACCAGTTTGGAGAGATTTACTTGACTTTAGGTCAAAGTTCTAGTGTTTGACAAAAAGAAGCAGCCAGGAGACGATGGGAGGAGGAGGGGAGACGGTGGTGTGGCCTGCTAGCCCTGCACACGGCCTCCACATACAGGACCTCTACTAAAACGCCTAACTCTTCTAACCCTAACCCTAACCCTAACCCTAACCCTAACCCTAACCCTAACACTAACCTAACACTAACCCTATACCTAACCCTAACCCTAACCCAAATATTAACCCTAAACCTAAACCGAACCCAAACCCTTAACCTAAACCTAACCCTAACCCAAACCCTAACCCTAACCCTAACTCAAACCCTAACCCTAACCCTAACACTAACCCTAACCCAAACCCAAACCCTAATCCTAACACTAACCCTAACCCTAACCATAACCCTCACCCTAACCCAAACGCAAACCCTAACCCTTACCTAACCCTAATCCAAACCCTAACCCTAACCCTAACCCTAACCATAATCCTAACCCTAACGTTAAACCAAACACTAACCCTAATGCTAACCCTAACCGTAACCCAAACCCTTACCCTAACACTAAACCTAAACCTAACCCTAACCCAAACCCAAAACATAACCCTAAACCTAACCATAACCTTAACACAAACCCTAACCCTGACACTAATCTTAGCCCTAACCATAACCCAAACCCTTACCCTAACCCTAACCCTAATCCTAACCCTAACTCTAACCCTAAACCTAAGCCTAACCCAAATCCTAAGCCTAGTCCTAACCCTAACTGTAACCCTAACGCAAACCCTAAACCTAACCCTAAGCGTAAACCTAACCCTAACTCAAACTCTACCCCTAATCCTAACACTAACACTAACCCTAACACAAAACAAACCCTTACCCTAACCCTAACCCTAACCCCAAACCAAACCCTAACCCTAACCTTAACCCTAACCGTAACACTAACACTAACCCAAACCCTAAACCTATACCAAACCTAACCGAAACCCTAATCCTAACCCTAACCCTAACCCTAACCCAAACCCAAACCCAAACCCTAACACTAACCCTAACCCAAACCGTAAATCTAATCATAACCTTAACCCTAACCCAAACCCTAAACCTAACCCTAACCCTAACCCAAACCCTAGCCTAAACCATAACTCTATCCTTAACTTCACCCTTACCATAAACCTAACAGTAACCCAAGCATCCCACCCTAAACCTAACCCTAAGCCTAACCCAAAACGTAACCGAAACCCTAACACTAAACCTACCTCTATCCCTAACGCTAATCCAAACCCTAACCCAAACCCTAACCCTAACCCTAACCCTAACCCTAAACCTAAAAGTAACCCTAACCCAAACGCAAATCCTAACCCTAACCCTAAACCTAAACCTAACCCAAAACCTAACCGTAACCCTAACCCTAACCCTAACGCTAACACAAACCCTAACCCTAAACCTAACCCAAACCCAAACCATAACCGTAACCCTCACCCAAACCATAACCCTAATCATAACCCTAACCTTAACCCAAACCCCAAACGTAACCCTAACCCTAACCCTAACGCTAACACAAACCCTAACCGTAACCCTAACCCTAACCCAAACCCTAACTCTATCCCTAACCCTAACCCAAACCCAAACCCTAAACCTAACCCTAACCCTAACCCAAACCCTAACCCTAACCCTAACCCTAACCCAAACCCTAAACCTAACCCTAATCCTAACCCAACCGTAACCCTTACCCTAACCCTAAACCTAAACGTATCCCTGACCCAAACGCAGACCCTCACCCTCACCCTACCCCTAACCCTCACCCAAACCCTAACCGTAACCCTAACCCTAACCCTAACGCTAACACAAACCCTAACCCTAACCCTAACCCTAACCCAAACCCTAACTCTAACCCTAACCCTAACCCAAACACTAACCCTAACCCTAACCCTAACAATAACGCAAACCCTAACCCTAACCCTAAACATAACCCAAACCCAAACCCTAACCCTAATCCTAACTCTTACCCAAACCCTAACCATAACCAGAACCCAAACCATAACTCTATCCCTAAACCTAACCCTAACCCTAAACCTTACCCTAATCCAAACGAACACCCTAACCCTAACCCTAACCCTAACCCTAAACCTAAACCAAACCCAAGCCCTAACACTAAACTAAGCATAAACTTAACCCTAAACCAAACGCGAAACCTAACCCTAACCCTAACCCTAACCCTAATCCTAACACTAACCCTTACCCAAACACTAACCTTATCGCAAACCCTCACCCTAAACCTAACCTAAACCCTAACACTAACCCTAACCCTAACCCTAACCCAAACCCAAACCCTAACCCTAACCATAACCCTAAAGCATCCTATACACGTACCCTAACCCTAACACTAAACCTAATACTAAACAAACCCCTAACCCTATAACTAAACCTTACCCTAACCCAAACATTAACCCTAAAACTAACCCTAACCCAAACCCTAACACTAAACCTAAATCTAACCCAAACCCTAACCCTAATCCTAAACCTAACACAAACCCTAACCCTAACCCTAACCCAAACATTAACCCTAAACCTAACCCTAACCCAAACGCTAACCCTAAACCTAACCCTAGCCCAAAACCTTACCCTAACACAAACCCTTACCCTAACCCAAACCCAAACCCAAACCCTAAACCTAACCCTAATCCTAACCCAAACTCTAACCGTAACTCTAACCCTAACCCTAATCCTAACCCTAAACCTAACACTAACCCAAACCCTAACACTAACCCTAACCCTAACCCTAAGCCTAACCCTAACCCTAACCAAAACATTAAACCTAAACCTAACGCTAACCCAAACCCTAACACTAAACCTAACACAAACCCTAACCCTAACCCTAACCCTAACAGTAACCCTAAGCCTAAGCCTAAATCTAACGCTAACACAAACCCTAACCCTAACCCTAACCCTAACCCTAACCCTAACCCTAACCCTAAACCAAACTCAAACCCTAAACCTAATGCTAACCCTAAACCAAACCCTATCCATAACCCTAACCCTTATCAAAACCCTAAATCTAACCCTAACCCTAACCCGAACCAAAACCTAAACCTAAACCAAACCATAACCCTAAACCTAACCGTAACCCTAACCATAACCCTAACCCAAACAGTAACACTAACCATAACCCTAAACCTACCCCTAACCCTAATTCTAACCCTAATCCTAACCATAAACATTACCCATAACCTAATCCCAGGGTAGCTTTGAACTGATAATCCTCCTGCTTCACCCCCAAGAGTTGAGTTGTACCTTTTTAAGAGCAAAGATTAGATTCTGCAACAATGAAAAGGAAAATATTTTCCCTCAAAGAGAACGATGCCCAAAGTAGTTTTCTGATTCAAATGTAGCTTATAGTCTTGAAGAATCCAATATGAATAATATGGTAATTTCTAAAAAGAATGAATTTGGTTATTTAGGTAACCACGTACAATCCTGGCAAGAGTTGCAGGACTGGGAAGCAACCTTGGCATGACTTGACCAGTGGAGGAGCACCTGCTCTGAAGCTGTGATAGACAGGCAGAGCTTTGCAAGTGAGTGCTGAGTGCTATTGGTCAGTCTCCTTTCATTGGTGTCTGATGTGGCCAGGAGTGCTGAGGTCACAGAATCTTGGACTAAGATTCTGGAACTCCAAGAGACAGTGACCTGGCAAAGCATTGTTTAGGGTGTTGCTAGGTGGCAAACCCTCTCAGATGAATTGCTGCAAAACACAGAGGTTTCTTGGTGGTAGGCTCTAGTGTTTGGGTGACCAGTTTGGAGAGATTTACTTGACTTTAGGTCAAAGTTCTAGTGTTTGACAAAAAGAAGCAGCCAGGAGACGATGGGAGGAGGAGGGGAGACGGTGGTGTGGCCTGCTAGCCCTGCACAGGGCCTCCACATACAGGACCTCTACTAAAACGCCTAACTCTACTAACACTAACCCTAACCCTGACGCTAACCCTAACCCTAACCCTAACACTAACCTAACACTAA
>JAJHUQ010000058.1:2910000-2920000 GCA_035773235.1 Eospalax fontanierii | reverse complement strand
AACCCTAAACCTAACCCAAACCCAAACCATAACCGTAACACTCACCCAAACCATAACCCTAATTATAACCGTAACCCTAACCCAAACCCTAAACGTAAACCTAACCCTAACCCTAACGCTAACACAAACCCTAACCCTAACCCTAACCCTAACCCAAACCCTAACTCTAACCCTAACCCTAACCCAAACCCAAACCCTAACCCTAACCCTAACCCTAACCCAAACCCTAACCCTAAACCTAACCCTAACCCAAACCCTAAACCTAACCCTAATCCTAACCCTAACCGTAACCCTTACCCTAACCCTAAACCTAAACGTAACCCTAACCCAAACGCAAACCCTAACCCTAACCCTAACCCTAACCCAAACCCTAACCGTAACCCTAACCCTCACCCTAAACCTAACCTAAACCCTAACCCTAACCCTAACCCTAACCCCAACCCAAACCCAAACCCTAACCCTAACCATAACCCTAAACCATCCTCTACACGTACCCTAACCCTAACACTAAACCTAATACTAAACAAACCCCTAACCCTATAACTAAACCTTACCCTAACCCAAACATTAACCCTAAAACTAACCCTAACCCAAACCCTAACACTAACCCTAACCCTAACCCAAACCCTTATCCTAAACCTAAACCTAACCCAAACCCTAACCCTAACCCTAACCCAAACATTAACCCTAAACCTAACCCTTACCCAAACGCTAACCCTAAACCTAACCCTAGCCCAAAACCTAACCCTAAACCTAACCCTAACACAAACCCTTACCCTAACCCAAACCCAAACCCTAAACCTAACCCTAAACCTAACCCAAACTCTAACCGTAACTCTAACCCTAACCCTAATCCTAACCCTAACCTAACACTAACCCAAACCCTAACACTAACCCTAACCCTAAACCTAGCCCTAACCCTAACCCAAACATTAAACCTAAACCTAACGCTAACCCAAACCCTAACACTAACCCTAACACAAACCCTAACCCTAACCCTAACCCTAACCCTAAGCCTGAGCCTAAATCTAACGCTAACACAAACCCTAACCCTAACCCTAACAATAACCCTAACCCTAACCCTAACCCAAACCCTAACCCTAACCCAAACTCAAACCCTAAACCTAATGCTAACACTAAACCAAACCCTATCCTTAACCCTAACACTTATCCAAACCTAAATCTAACCCTAACCCTAACCCGAACCAAAACCTAAACCTAACCCAAACCCTGACCCTAACACTAACCCTAACCCAAACCCTAAAACTAACCCTAACCCTAACCCTAACCCTAAACCTAAACGTAACCCTAAACCAAACGCAAACCCTAACCCTAACCCTAACCCTAAACCTAACACTAACCCAAAACCTAACACTAACCCTAACCCTAACCCTAACCCTAACCAAACCAAAACCTAACCCTTCCACTAACCCTAACCCCAAGCCTAATCCTAAACCAAACCGAAACAAGAACCCTAATTCTCAACCTAACCCTAAGTGAAAACCTAACACTAACCCTAACCCAAACCATTACTCTATCCAAAAACCTAACCTTAAACCTAAACCAAACCCAAAACTTAACCCTAACACTAACCCTAACACTAAACCTAACCTTGACCCTAACCATAAACCTAACCCTAACACAAAATCTAACCCTAAAACAAACCCTAACCCTATCCCTAACCCTAACCCTAAACCTAAAAGTAACCCTAACCCAAACGCAAACCCTAACCCTAACCCTAACCCTAAACCTAACCCAAACCCTAACCCTAAACCTAACCCAAACCCAAACCATAACCGTAACCCTCACCCAAACCATAACCCTAATCCTAACCCTAACCCTAACATAAACCCTAACCGTAACCCTAACCCTAATCTTAACGCTAACACAAACACTAACCCTAACCCTAACCCTAACCCTAACCCTAACCCTAACCCTAACCCAAACCCTAACTCTAACCGTAACCCTAACCCAAACCCAAACCCTAACCCTAACCCTAACCCTAACACAAACCCTAACCCTAACCCTAACCCAAACCCTAACCCTAATGCTAACCCTAACCCAAACCATATTCTTAACCCTAAACCTAACCCAAACACTAACCAAAACCCTAACCCTAACCAGAACCAAAACTTAACCCTAACGCAATCCCAAACCCTAACCCTAACCCTAACACTAACCGTAACCCACACCCTAAACCTAACCCTAACATTAACCCAAATATTATCCCTGACCCTAACCCTAACCTAAACCCTAAATCTAAACTTAACCCTATCCCAAACCTAACCCTAACCCTAATCCTAATCCAAACCCTAACCCTAACCCTAATCCTCACTCTAACCCTAACCCAAAACAAATCCTAACCCGATCCCAAAACCTAACCCTAATTAAAACCCAAACACTGACCCTAACCTTACCCCAAACCATAACTATATCCATAAACCTGACCCTAACCCTGTCCCAAACCCAAACACTAACCTTAACACTAACCCTAACCCTAAGCCAAACCCTAAAACTTACCCTAACCCTAACCCTAACCATAACCCAAACCCTCACCCAAAGGCTGACCCCAAACCTAAACCTAACCCAAACCCTAAACCTAACCCAAACCCTAACCCTAACCCTAAACCTAACCCTAACCCAAATCCAAAACGAAAACCTAACCCTAACCCTAATCCTAACCCTAACCCAAACCCAAACCCTAAACCTAACCCTAAAACAAACCCTAACCCTAACCCTAACCCTAAACCAAACAATAACCCAAACCCTAACCCTAACCCAAACCCTAACTCTAAACCTAAGCCTAACTCAAACCGTAACCCTAACACTAATCCTAACCCTAACCCTAAAACAAACCATAACCCTAACCCTAACTCTAATCCAAACCCTAACCCTAACCCTAACCCTAACACTAACACTAATTCTAACCCAAACCCTAACCGGATCCCTAACATTCACACTAACTGAAACATTAACCCTAAACCTAACCCAAACCCAAACCCTAACCCTAAACCTAACCCTAACCAAATCCATAACACTAAACCTAACCCTAACACAAACTCTAACCCTAACTCTAACCCAAACCCAAACCCTAACCCTAACATTAAACCTAACCCTAAACTTAACCCAAAATCTAACCGTAACCCTAACCCTAACCCTAACCCAAACCCAAATCCTAACCCTAACCCTAAGCCTAACCCTAACCATAAACCTAAATATAACCCTAACCCTAAACCTAACCCTAACCCAATCCAAACCCTAACACTAAACTTAACCCTAACCCTAACCCTAAGCCTAAACCAAACACTAACTCTAACCCTAACGCAAACCCTAACCCAAACACAAACCCTAACCCTAACCCTAACCCTAACAATAAACCTAACCCTAACCCAAACCCAAACACTGATCCTAACCCTAACCCTCACCCTAACCCAAACCCTAACCCTAACACTAATTCTAACCCAAACCCTAACCCTAACCCTAATCCTAAACCTAACCCTAACCCAAACCCTAACCCTAACCCTAATCCTAAACCTAACCCTAACCCAAACCATAACCCTAAACCTAACCGTAACCCTAACCCTAACCCTAACCCAAACACTAACCCTAACCATAACCCTAAACCAACCCCTAACCCTAATTCTAACCCTAACCCTAACCATAAACATTACCCATACCCTAATCCCAGGGTAGCCTTGAACTGATAATCCTCCTGCTTCACCCCCAAGAGTTGAGTTATACTTTTTTAAGAGCAAAGATTAGATTCTGCAACAATGAAAAGGAAAATATTTTTCCTCATAGAGAACGATGCCCAAAGTAGTTTTCTGATTCAAATGTAGCTTATAGTCCTGAAGAATCCAATATGAATAATATGGTAATTTCTAAAAAGAATGAATTTGGTTATTTAGGTAACCACGTACAATCCTGGCAAGAGTTGCAGGACTGGGAAGCAACCTTGGCATGACTTGACCAGTGGAGGAGCACCTGCTCTGAAGCTATGATAGACAGGCAGAGCTTTGCAAGTGAGTGCTGAGTGCTATTGGTCAGTCTCCTTTCATTGGTGTCTGATGTGGCCAGGAGTGCTGAGGTCACAGAATCTTGGACTAAGATTCTGGAACTCCAAGAGACAGTGACCTGGCAAAGCATTGTTTAGGGTGTTGCTAGGTGGCAAACCCTCTCAGATGAATTGCTGCAAAACACAGAGGTTTCTTGGTGGTAGGCTCTAGTGTTTGGGTGACCAGTTTGGAGAGATTTAATTGACTTTAGGTCAAAGTTCTAGTGTTTGACAAAAAGAAGCAGCCAGGAGACGATGGGAGGAGGAGGGGAGACGGTGGTGTGGCCTGCTAGCCCTGCACAGGGCCTCCACATACAGGACCTCTACTAAAACGCCTAACTCTACTAAACCTAACCCTAACCCTAACCCTAACCCTAACCCTAACCCTAACCCTAACCCTAAACCTAAACCTAACCCAAACCCTTAACCTAAATCTAACCCTAACCCAAACCCTAACCCTAACCCTAACCCAAACCCTAACCCTAACCCTAACCCTAACACTAACCCTAACCCAAACCCAAACCCTAATCCTAACCCTAACCCTAACCCTCACCATACCCCTCACCCTAACCGTAACCCAAACCCTTAACCTAACAGTAAACCTAAACCTAACCCTAACCGAAACCCAAAACATAACCCTAATGCTAACCATAACCTTAACACAAACCCTAACCCTGACACTAGTCTTAGCCCTAACCATAACCCAAACCCTTACCCTAACCCTAACCCAAACCCTAACCCTAATCCTAACCCTAACTCTAACCCTAAACCTAAGCCTAACCCAAATCCTAAGCCTAGTCCTAACCCTAACTGTAACCCTAACACAAGCCCTAACCCTAACCCTAACCCTAACCCTAACCCAAACCCTAACCCTAACCCTAACCCTAACCCTAACACTAACCTAACACTAACCCTATACCTAACCCTAACCCTAACCCAAACATTAACCCTAAACCTAAACCTAACCCAAACCCTTAACCTAAACCTAACCCTAACCCAAACCCTAACCCTAACCCTAACTCAAACCCTAACCCTAACCCTAACCCTAACCCTAACACTAACCCTAACCCAAACCCAAACCCTAATCCTAACACTAACCCTAACCCTAACCATAACCCACACCCTAACCCAAACGCAAACCCTAACCCTTACCTAACCCTAATCCAAACCCTAACCCTAACCCTAACCGTAACCATAATCCTAACCCTAACGTTAAACCAAACACTAACCCTAATGCTAACCCTAACACTAACCCTAACCCTAACCCTTACCCTAACAGTAAACCGAAACCTAACCCTAACCCAAATCCTCTCACTAATCCTAAACCTAACACACACCCTAACCCTAACCTTAACCCTAACCCAAATCCAAACCCTAACCCTAACCCTAACACTAACCCAAACCCAAACCCTAACCGTAAACCTAACCCTAACCCTAACCCTAACCCTAACCCAAACCCTAACCCTAACCCTAACCCTAATCCAAACCCTAACCCTAACCCAAACCTTAACCCTAACCAAACCAAAACCTAACCCTTACACTAACCCTAACGCCAAGCCTAGTCCTAAACCAAATGCAACCAATAACCCTAATTCTCAACCTAACCGTAAGTGAAAACCTAACACTAACTCTAACCCAAACCATAACTCTATCCAAAAACCTCACCTTAAACCTAAACCAAACCCAAAAGTTAACCCTAACACTCACACTAACACTAAACCTAACCTTGACCCTAACCCTAAACCTAACTCTAACACAAAACCTAACCCTAAAACAAACCCTAACCTTATCCCTAACCCTAACCCTAAACCTAAAAGTAACCCTAACACAAACGCAAACACTAACCCTAACCCTAACCCTAAACCTAACCCAAACCCTAACCCTAAACTTAACCCAAACCCAAACCATCACCGTAACCCTCACCCAAACCATAACCCTAATCCTAACCCTAACCCTAACCCAAACCCTAACCGTAACCCTAACCCTAACCTTAACGCTAACACAAACCCTAACCCTAACCCTAACCCTAACCCTAACCCTAACCCTAACCCAAACACAAACCAAAACCCTAATACTAACACTAAACATAACCCAAACCCAAACCCTAACCCTAACCCTAAACCTAACCCTTACACAAACCCTAACCATAACCAGAACCCAAACCCTAACTCTATCCCTTAACCTAACCCTAACCCTAAACCTTACCCTAATCCAAACGCACACCCTAACCCTAACCCTAACCCTAACCCTAAACCTAACCCAAGCCCTAACACTAAACTTAGCCTAAACTTAACCCTAACCCAAACGCTAAACCTAAACCTAACCCTAACCCTTACACTAATACTAACACTAACCCTTACCCAAACACTAACCTTATCGCAAACCCTCACCCTAAACCTAACCTAAAACCTAACCCTAACCCTAACACTAAACCTAACCCAAAACCAAACCCTAATCCTAACACTAACCCTAAACCTAACCCTAACACTCACCCTAAACCAAACGGAAACCCTAAACCTAACCCTAACCCTAACTCAAACCCTAACCCTAAACCTAACTCTAATACAAACCCTAACCCTAACCCTAACCCAAACCCAAACCCTAACCCTAACCATAAACCTAACCCAACCTCTACCCGTACCCTAACCCTAACAATAAACCTAATACTAAACAAACCCCTAACCCTAACCCTAACCCTTACCCGAACCCAAACATTAACCCTAAAACTAACACTAACCCAAACCTTAACCCTAAACCTAACCCTAACCCAAACCCCAACCCTAACCCTAACCCTAAGCAAAACCCTAAACCTAACCCTAACCCAAACATGAACCCTAAACCTAACCCTAACCCTAACACAAACCCTAAGCCTAAACCAAACCCAAACCCAAACCCTAAACCTAACCCTAACCCTAACCCAAACTCTAACCGTAACTCTAACCCTAACCCTAAACCTAACACTAACCCAAACCCTAACCCTAACCCTAACCCTAACACTAACCTTAACCCAAACATTAAACCTAAACCTAACCCTAAACCAAACCCTAACACTAAACCTATCCCAAACCCGAACCCTAACACTAACACTAACCCTAACCCTAACCCTAACCCTAACCCTAAACCAAAGCCTAAAACGAAACCTAACCCTAACCCAAATCCTCACACTAATCCTAAACCTAACACACACCCTAACCCTAACCTTAACCCTAACCCAAATCCAAACCCTAACCCTAACCCTAACACTAACCCAAACCCAAACCCTAACCCTAACCCTAACCCTAATCCTAACCCTAACCCTAACCCTAACCCTAACCCAAACATAAACCCTAAAACTAACCCTAAACCAAACCCTAACCCTAACCCTAACCCTAAACCTAAAAGTAAACCTAACCCAAACGCAAACCCTAACCCTAACCCTAAACCTAAACCTAACCCAAACCTTAACCGTAACCCTAACCCTGACACTAACGCTAACACAAACCCTAACCCTAAACCTAACCCAAACCCAAACCATAACCGTAACCCTCACCCAAACCATAACCATAATCCTAACCCTAACCCTAACCCAAACCTTAAACGTTACCCTAAACCTAACCCTAACGCTAACACAAACCCTAACCCTAACGCTAACCCTAACCCTAACACAAACCCTAACTCTAAACCTAACCCTAACCCTAACCCTAACCCTAACCCAAACCCTAACCCTAACCCTAACCCTAACCCTAACCCAAACCCTAAACCTAACGCTAAACCTAACCCTAACCCTAACCCAAACTCTAACCGTAACTCTAACCGTAACCCTAACCCTAACTCTAAACCTAACACTAACGCAAAACCTAACACAAACCCTAACCCTAACCCTAACCCTAACCCTAACCCAAACCCTAACACTAACCCTAACACAAACCCTAACCCTAACCCTAACCCTAAGCCTAAGCCTAAACCTAACGCTAACACAAACCCTAACCCTAACCCTAAACCTATCCCTAACCCTAACCCAAACGCAAACCCTAAACCTAATGCTAACCCTAACCCAAACCCTATCCCTAACCCTAACCCTTATCCAAACCCTAAATCTAACCCTATCCCTAACCCGAACCAAAACCTAAACCTAACCCAAACCCTGACCATAACACTAACACTAACCCAAACCCTAAACCTAACCCTAACCCTAACCCAAACTCTAACCGTAACTCTAACTCTAACCCTAACCCTAACCATAAACCTAACACTAACCCAAACCCTAACACTAACCCTAACCCTAACCCTAACCCTAACCCTAAGCCTAAGCCTAAACCTAACGCTAACACAAACCCTAAACCTAACCCTAAGCCTAACCCTAACCCTAACCCAAAAGCAAACCCTAAACCTAATGCTAACACTAACCCAAACCCTATCCCTAACCCTAACCCTTACCCAAACCCTAAATCTAACCCTAACCCTAACCCGAACCAAAATCTAAACCTAACCCAAACCCTGACCATAACACTAACCCTAATCCAAACCCTAAACCTAACCCTAACCCTAACCCAAACATTAACCCTAAACCTAACGCTAACCCTAACCCTAACCATAAACCTAACCTTAACCCAAACCCTAATCCTAACCCTAACCCAAACCCAAACCCTAACCCTAAACCTAACTCAAACCCTAACCCTAACACTAACACTAACCCTAACCCTAAACCTAACCCTAACCCTAATACAAACATTAACCCTAAACCTAATGCAAACCCTAACCCTAACCCTAAACCTAAACCTAACCCAAACCTTAACCGTAACCCTAACCCTAACCCTAACGCTAACACAAACCCTAACCCTAAACCTAACCCAAACCCAAACCATAACCGTAACCCTCACCCAAACCATAATCATAATCCTAAACCTAACCCTAACCCAAACCCTAAACGTTACCCTAAACCTAACCCTAAAGCTAAAACAAACCCTAACCCTAACCCTAACCCTAACCCTAACACAAACCCTAACTCTAACCCTAACCCTAACCCTAACCCTAACCCTAACCCAAACCCTAACCCTAACCCTAACCCTAAACCAAACCCTAAACCTAACCCTAAACCTAACCCTAACCCTAACCCAAACTCTAACCGTAACTCTAACCCTAACCCTAACCCTAACTCTAAACCTAACACTAACCCAAAACCTAACACAAACCCTAACCCTAACCCTAACCCTAACCCTAACCCAAACCCTAACACTAACCCTAACACAAACCCTAACCCTAACCCTAACCCTAAGCCTAAGCCTAAACCTAACGCTAACACAAACCCTAACCCTAATCCTAAACCTAACCCTATCCCTAACCCTAACCCAAACGCAAACCCTAAACCTAATGCTAACCCTAACCCAAACCCTATCCCTAACCCTAACCCTTATCCAAACCCTAAATCTAACCCTAACCCTAACCCGAACCAAAACCTAAACCTAACCCAAACCCTGACCATAACACTAACACTAACCCAAACCCTAAACCTAACCCTAACCCTAACCCAAACTCTAACCGTAACTCTAACCCTAACCCTAACCCTAAACCTAACACTAACCCAAACCCTAACACTAACCCTAACACAAACCCTAACCCTAACCCTAACCCTAAGCCTAAGCCTAAACCTAACGCTAACACAAACCCTAACCCTAACCCTAAGCCTAACCCTAACCCTAACCCAAACGCAAACCCTAAACCTAACTCAAACCCTAACCCTAACCCTAACACTAACCCTAACCCTAAACCTAACCCTAACCCTAATACAAACATTAACCCTAAACCTAACGCAAACCCTAACGCTATCCATAAACCTAACCCTAACCCAAACCCTAACCCTAACCATAACCTTAACCCAAACCCTAACCCTAATCCTAACCCTAACACAAACCCAAACCCTAACCCTAACCCTAACTCAAACCCTAACCCTAACCCTAACACTAACCC
>JAJHUQ010000058.1:2902500-2905000 GCA_035773235.1 Eospalax fontanierii | reverse complement strand
AACCCAAACTCTAACCGTAACTCTAACCCTAACCCTAAACCTAACACTAACCCAAACCCTAACCCTAACCCTAACCCTAACACTAACCTTAACCCAAACATTAAACCTAAACCTAACCCTAACCCAAACCCTAACACTAAACCTATCCCTAACCCGAACCCTAACACTAACCCTAACCCTAACCCTAACCCTAAACCAAAGCCTAAACCGAAACCTAACCCTAACCCAAATCCTCACACTAATCCTAAACCTAACACACACCCTAACCCTAACCTTAACCCTAACCCAAATCCAAAACCTAACCCTAACCCTAACACTAACCCAAACCCAAACCCTAACCCTAACCCTAACCCTAAGCCTAATCCTAACCCTAACCCTAACCCTAACCCTAAACCAAACATTAACCCTAAAACTAACCCTAACCCAAACCCTAACCCTAACCCTAACCCTAACACAAAACCTAACCCTAAAACAAATCCTAACCCTATCCCTAACCCTAACCCTAAACCTAAAAGTAACCCTAACCCAAACGCAAACCCTAACCCTAACCCTAAACCTAAACCTAACCCAAACCTTAACCGTAACCCTAACCCTAACCCTAACGCTAACACAAACCCTAACCCTAAACCTAACCCAAACCCAAACCATAACCGTAACCCTCACCCAAACCATAACCATAATCCTAACCCTAACCCTAACCCAAACCCTAAACGTTAGCCTAAATCTAACCCTAACGCTAACACAAAACCTAACCCTAACCCTAACCATAACCCTAACACAAACCCTAACTCTCACCCTAACCCTAAACCTAACCCTAAACCTAACCCTAACCCTAACCCAAACTCTAACCGTAACTCTAACCCTAACCCTAACCCTAACTCTAAACCTAACACTAACCCAAAACCTAACACAAACCCTAACCCTAACCCTAACCCTAACCCTAACCCAAACCCTAACACTAACCCTAACACAAACCCTAACCCTAACCCTAACCCTAAGCCTAAGCCTAAACCTAACGCTAACACAAACCCTAACCCTAACCCTAACCCTAACCCTATCCCTAACCCTAACCCAAACGCAAACCCTAAACCTAATGCTAACCCTAACCCAAACCCTATCCCTAACCCTAACCCTTATCCAAACCCTAAATCTAACCCTAACCCTAACCCGAACCAAAACCTAAACCTAACCCAAACCCTGACCATAACACTAACACTAACCCAAACCCTAAACCTAACCCTAACCCTAACCCAAACTCTAACCGTAACTCTAACCCTAACCCTAACCCTATCCCTAAACCTAACACTAACCCAAAACCTAACACTAACCCTAACACAAACCCTAACCATAAACCTAACCCTAAGCCTAAGCCTAAACCTAACGCTAACACAAACCCTAACCCTAACCCTAAGCCTAACCCTAACCCTATCCCAAACGCAAACCCTAAACCTAATGCTAACACTACCCCAAACCCTATCCCTAACCCTAACCCTTACCCAAACCCTAAATCTAACCCTAACCCTAACCCGAACCAAAACCTAAACCTAACCCAAACCCTGACCATAACACTAACCTTAATCCAAACCCTAAACCTAACCCTAACCCTAACCCAAACATTAACCCTAAACCAAACGCTAACCGTAACGCTAACCATAAACCTAACCTTAACCCAAACCCTAACCCTAACCCTAACCTTAACCCAAACCCTAACCCTAATCCTAACCCTAACCCAAACCCAAACCCTAACCCTAAACCTAACTCAAACCCTAACCCTAACCCTAACACTAACCCTAACCCTAAACCTAACCCTAACCCTAATACAAACATTAACCCTAAACCTAACGCAAACCCTAACGCTATCCATAAACCTAACCCTAATCCAAACCCTAACCCTAACCGTAACCTTAACCCAAACCCTAACCCTAACCCTAACCGTAACCCAAACAAAACCCTAACCCTAACCCAACCCTAACCCTAACCCTAACCCTAACCCTAACCCTAACCCTAACCCTAACCCTAACCCTAACCCTAACCCTAACCCTAACCCTAACCCTAACACTCACCCTAAACCAAAAGGAAACCCTAACCCTAACCCTAACCCTAACCCTAACCCTAACCCTAACCCTAACCCTAACCCTTACCCAAACCCTAAATCTAACCCTAACCCTAACCCGAACCAAAATCTAAACCTAACCCAAACCCTGACCATAACACTCTCCCTAATCCAACCCCTAAACCTACCCCTAACCTTAACCCAAACATTAACCCTAAACCTAACGCTAACCCTAACGCTATCCATAAACCTTACCTTAACCCAAAACCTAACCCTAACCCTAACCCTAACCCAAACCCTAACCCTAATCCTAACCCTAACCCAAACTCAAACTCTAACCCTAAACCTAACTCAAACCCTAACCCTAAACCTAACACTAACCCTAACCCTAAACCTAACCCTAACCCTAATACAAACATTAACCCTAAACCTAACGCAAACCCTAAA
>JAJHUQ010000058.1:2892500-2897500 GCA_035773235.1 Eospalax fontanierii | reverse complement strand
CAAACTCTAACCCTATCCCTAACCCTAACCCTAAACCTAAAAGTAACCCTAACCCAAACGCAAACCCTAAACCTAACCCTAAACCTAAACCTAACCCAAACCTTAACCGTAACCCTAACCCTAACCCTAACGCTAACACAAACCCTAACCCTAAACCTAACCCAAACCCAAACCATAACCGTAACCCTCACCCAAACCATAACCATAATCCTAACCCTAACCCTAACCCAAACCCTAAACGTTACCCTAAACCTAACCCTAACGCTAAAACAAACCCTAACCCTAACCCTAACTCTAACCCTAACACAAACCCTAACTCTAACCCTAACCCTAACCCTAACCCTAACCCAAACCCTAACCCTAACCCTAACCCTAACCCAAACCCTAAACCTAACCCTAAACCTAACCCTAACCCTAACCCAAACTCTAACCGTAACTCTAACCCTAACCCTAACCCTAACTCTAAACCTAACACTAACCCAAAACCTAACACAAACCCTAACTCTAACCCTAACCCTAACCCTAACCCAAACCCTAACACTAACCCTAACACAAACCCTAACCCTAACCCTAACCCTAAGCCTAAGCCTAAACCTAACGCTAACACAAACCCTAACCCTAACCCTAACCCTAACCCTATCCCTAACCCTAACCCAAACGCAAACCCTAAACCTAATGCTAACCCTAACCCAAACCCTATCCCTAACCCTAACCCTTATCCAAACCCTAAATCTAACCCTAACCCTTACCCGAACCCAAACATTAACCCTAAAACTAACCCTAACCCAAACCTTAACCCTAAACCTAACCCTAACCCAAACCCCAACCCTAACCCTAACCCTAACCAAAACCCTAAACCTAACCCTAACCCAAACATGAACCCTAAACCTAACCCTAACGCAAACGCTAACCCTAAACCTAACCCTAGCCCAAAACCTAACCCTAAACCTAACCCTAACACAAACCCTAACCCTAAACCAAACCCAAACCCAAACCCTAAACCTAACCCTAACCCTAACCCAAACTCTAACCGTAACTCTAAACCTAACCCTAAACCTAACACTAACCCAAACCCTAACCCTAACCCTAACCCTAACACTAACCTTAACCCAAACATTAAACCTAAACCTAACCCTAACCCAAACCCTAACACTAAACCTATCCCTAACCCGAACCCTAACACTAACCCTAACCCTAACCCTAACCCTAAACCAAAGCCTAAACCGAAACCTAACCCTAACCCAAATCCTCACACTAATCCTAAACCTAACACACACCCTAACCCTAACCTTAACCCTAACCCAAATCCAAAACCTAACCCTAACCCTAACACTAACCCAAACCCAAACCCTAACCCTAACCCTAACCCTAAGCCTAATCCTAACCCTAACCCTAACCCTAACCCTAAACCAAACATTAACCCTAAAACTAACCCTAACCCAAACCCTAACCCTAACCCTAACCCTAACACAAAACCTAACCCTAAAACAAACCCTAACCCTATCCCTAACCCTAACCCTAAACCTAAAAGTAACCCTAACCCAAACGCAAACCCTAACCCTAACCCTAAACCTAAACCTAACCCAAACCTTAACCGTAACCCTAACCCTAACCCTAACGCTAACACAAACCCTAACCCTAAACCTAACCCAAACCCAAACCATAACCGTAACCCTCACCCAAACCATAACCATAATCCTAACCCTAACCCTAACCCAAACCCTAAACGTTACCCTAAATCTAACCCTAACGCTAACACAAACCCTAACCCTAACCCTAACCATAACCCTAACACAAACCCTAACTCTAACCCTAACCCTAACCCTAACCCTAACCCTAACCCAAACCCTAACCCTAACCCTAAACCTAACCCAAACCCTAAACCTAACCCTAAACCTAACCCTAACCCTAACCCAAACTCTAACCGTAACTCTAACCCTAACCCTAACCCTAACTCTAAACCTAACACTAACCCAAAACCTAACACAAACCCTAACCCTAACCCTAACCCTAACCCTAACCCAAACCCTAACACTAACCCTAACACAAACCCTAACCCTAACCCTAACCCTAAGCCTAAGCCTAAACCTTACGCTAACACAAACCCTAACCCTAACCCTAACCCTAACCCTATCCCTAACCCTAACCCAAACGCAAACCCTAAACCTAATGCTAACCCTAACCCAAACCCTATCCCTAACCCTAATCCTTATCCAAACCCTAAATCTAACCCTAACCCTAACCCGAACCAAAACCTAAACCTAACCCAAACCCTGACCATAACACTAACACTAATCCAAACCCTAAACCTAACCCTAACCCTAACCCAAACTCTAACCGTAACTCTAACCCTAACCCTAACCCTATCCCTAAACCTAACACTAACCCAAACCCTAACACTAACCCTAACACAAACCCTAACCATAAACCTAACCCTAAGCCTAAGCCTAAACCTAACGCTAACACAAACCCTAACCCTAACCCTAAGCCTAACCCTAACCCTATCCCAAACGCAAACCCTAAACCTAATGCTAACACTAACCCAAACCCTATCCCTAACCCTAACCCTTACCCAAACCCTAAATCTAACCCTAACCCTAACCAAACCAAAACCTAAACCTAACCCAAACCCTGACCATAACACTAACCCTAATCCAAACCCTAACCCTAACCCTAACCCTAACCCAAACATTAACCCTAAACCAAACGCTAACCCTAACGCTAACCATAAACCTAACCTTAACCCAAACCCTAACCCTAACCCTAACCTTAACCCAAACCCTAACCCTAATCCTAACCCTAACCCAAACCCAAACCCTAACCCTAAACCTAACTCAAACCCTAACCCTAACCCTAACACTAACCCTAACCCTAAACCTAACCCTAACCCTAATACAAACATTAACCCTAAACCTAACGCAAACCCTAACGCGATCCATAAACCTAACCCTAATCCAAACCCTAACCCTAACCGTAAACTTAACCCAAACCCTAACCCTAATCCTAACCCTAACCCAAACCCAAACCCTAACCCTAACCGTAACTCAAACCCTAACCCTAACCCTAACACTAACCCTATCCATAAACCTAACCCTAACCCTAACCCAAACCAAACCCTAACTCAAACCCTAAACCTAACCCTAACCCTAACATTAACCCTAACCGAAACCAAACCCTAACCTTAACCCTAACCCAAACCCAAACCCTTAGGCTAATCCTCACCCTAAACCTAACCCAAACCCAAACCCAAACACTAAATCTAAACCTAACCCTTACCCTAGCCCTAACCCCAACTCTAACTCTAACCCTCCCCCTAACCCACACCCAACCCCTAACCCTAACCCTAACCCTAACCCCAACCCTAACCCAAACCGTAACCCAAACCCAAAACCTAAACCTAACCTTAACCCTAAACCTAACCCTAACTCTAAACGTAACCCTAACCCAAACGCAAACACTAACCCTAACCCTAACCCTAACCCAAACACTAACCGTAACCATAACTCTAACCCTAACGCTAACACAAACCCTAACCCTAAGCCTAACCCTAAACCTAACCCAATCCCTAACTCTAACCCTAACCCTAACCCAAACCCAAAACTTAACCCTAACCATAACCCTAACCCAAACACAAACCCAAACCCTAATCCTAACACTAAACATAACCCAAACACAAACCCTAACCCTAACCCTAAACCTAACCCTTACCCAAACCCTAACCATAAACAGAACCCAAACCCTAACTCTATCCCTAAACCTAACCCTAACCCTAAACCTTACCCTAATCCAAACGCACACCCTAACCCTAACCCTAACCCTAAACCTAACCCAAGCCCTAACACTAACCTTAGGCTAAACTTAACCCTAACCCAAACGCTAAACCTAAACCTAACCCTAACCCTTACCCTAATCCTAACACTAACCCTTACCCAAACACTAACCTTATCGCAAACCCTCACCCTAAACCTAACCTAAACCCTAACCCTAACCCTAACACTAAACCTAACCCAAACCCAAACCCTAATCCTAACACTAACCCTAACCTTAACCCTAACACTCACCCTAAACCAAACGGAAACCCTAACCCTAACCCTAACCCTAACTCAAACCCTAACCCTAAACCTAACTCTAACACAAACCCTAACCCTAAGCCTAACCCAAACCCAAACCCTAACCCTAACCATAACCCTAACCCATCCTCTACCCGTACCCTAACCCTAACAATAAACCTAATACTAAACAAACCCCTAACCCTAACCCTAACCCTTACCCGAAACAAACATTAACCCTAAAACTACCCCTAACCCAAATCTTAACCCTAAACCTAACCCTAACCCAAACCCTAACCCTACCCTAACCCTAACCCAAACCCTAAACCTAACTCTAACCCAAACATTAACAATAAACCTAACCCTAACCCAAACGCTAACCCTAAACCTAACACTAGCCCAAAACCTAACCCTAAACCTAACCCTAACACAAACCCTAACCCTAAACCAAACCCAAACCCAAACCCTAAACCTAACCCTAACCCTAACCCAAACTCTAACCGTAACTCTAACCCTAACCCTAACCCTAACCCTAAACCTAAACCTAACACTAACCCAAACCCTAACCCTAACCCTAACCTTAACCCAAACATTAAACCTAACCCTAACCCTAACCCAAACCCAAACCTAAACACTAAATCTAACCCTAAACCTAACCCTAACCCTAACCCAAATCCTAAACAGAAACCTAACCCTAACCCAAATCCTCACACTAATCCTAAACCTAACACACACCCTAACACTAACCTTAACCCTAACCCAAATCCAAAGCCTAACCCTAACCCTAACACTAACCCAAACCCAAACTCTAACTGTAAACCTAACCCTAACCCAAACCCAAACCCTAACCCTAACCCTAATCCAAACCCTAACCCTAACCCAAACCTTAACCCTAACCAAACCAAAACCTAACCATTACACTAACCCTAACCCCAAGCCTAATCCTAAACC
>JAJHUQ010000058.1:2880000-2882500 GCA_035773235.1 Eospalax fontanierii | reverse complement strand
AACTTAACCCTAACCCAAACGCTAAACCTTACCCTAACCCTAACCCTAACCCTAATCCTAACACTAACCCTTTCCAAACATTAACCTTATCGCAAACCCTCACCCTAAACCTAACCTAAACCCTAACCCTAACCCTAACCCTAACACTAAACCTAACCCAAACCCAAACCCTAATCCTAACACTAACCCTAACCCTAACCCTAACACTCACCCTAAACCAAACGGAAACCCTAACCCTAACCGTAACCCTAACCCTAACCCAAACCCAAAGCCTAACCCTAACCAAAACCCTAACCCATCCTCTACCCATACCCTAACCCTAACACTAAACCTAATACTAAACAAACCCCTAACCCTATACCTAACCCTTACCCTAACCCAAACATTAACCCTAAAACTAACCCTAACCCAAACCCTAACCCTAAACCTAACCCTAACCCAAACCCTAACCCTAACCATAACCCTAACCGAAACCCTAACCCAAACATTAACCCTAAACCTAACCCTAACCCAAACGCTAAACCAAACCCTAACCCTAACCCTAACAATAACGCTAACCCTAAAGCTAACCCTAACCCAAACCATAACCGTAACCATAACCCTAACCCTAACGCTAACACAAACCCTAACCCTAACCCTAACCCTAACCGTAACCCAAACCCTAAATCTAACCCTAACCCTAACCCCAACCCTAACCCTAACCCTAAGCCTAACCTAACCCAAACCCTAACCCTAACCCTAACCCAATCCCAAACCCTAACCCTAACCCTAACCCTAACCCTAACCCTAACCCTAAACGTAACTCTAACCCAAACGCAAACCCTAACCCTAACCCTAACCCTAACTCAAACCCTAACCGTAACCCTAACCCTAACCCTAACGCTAACACAAACCCTAACCCTAACCCTAACCCTAACCCTAACCCAAACCCTAACTCTAACCCTAACCCTAACCCAAACCCAAATCTTATCCCTAACCGTAACCCTAACGCAATCCATAACACTCACCGTAACCCTAACCCAAACCCAAACCCTAACCCTAACCCTAACCGAAATACATACCCAAACCCTATTCCTAACCGTAAACATAACCCAAACCATAACCCTAACCCTAACCCAAACCCTAACTCTAACCCTAACAGTAACCCAAACCCAAACCCTAACCCTAAACCTAACCCTAACCCAAATCCTAACCCTAACCCTAACCCAACCCAAACCCTAAACCTAACCCTAATCCTAACCCAAACCCTAACCCTAACCCTAACCCAAACCCAAACCCTAAACCTAACCCTAACCCTTAGCCTAACCCTAACCCTAAACCTAAACGTAACCCTAACCCAAACGCAAACCCTAACCCTAACCCTAACCCTAACCCAAATCCTAACCGTAACCCTAACCCTAACGCTAACACAAACCCTAACCCTGACCGTAACCCTAACCCTAACCCAAACCCTAACTCTAACCCTAACCCAAACGCAAACACTAACCCTAACCCTAAACCTAAACCTAACCCAAACCCTAACCGTAACCCTAACACTAACCCTAACGCTAACACAAACCCTAACCCTAACCCTAACCCTAACCCTAACCCAAACCCTAACTCTAAACCTAACCCAAACCCAAACCAAAACCCTAACCCTAACCCTAACAATAACGCAAACCCTAACCCTAACCCAAACCCAAACCCTAACCCTAACCCTAACCCAAACACAAACCCAAACCCTAACCCTAACCCTAAACATAATCCAAACCCAAACCCTAACCCTAAACCTAACCCTTACCAAACCCTAACCATAACCAGAACACAAACCTTAGCTCTATCCCTAAACCTAACCCTAACCCTAAACCTTACCCTAATCCAAACGCACACCCTAACCCTAACACTAACCCTAACCCTAAACCTAAACCTAAACCAAGCCCTAACACTAACCTTAGCCTAAACTTAACCCTAACCCAAACGCTAAACCTAACCCTAACCCTAACCCTAACCCTAATCCTAACACTAACCCTTTCCAAACATTAACCTTATCGCAAACCCTCACCCTAAACCTAACCCAAACCCAAACCCTAATCCTAACACTAACCCTAACCCTAACCCTAACACTCACCCTAAACCAAACGGAAACCCTAACCCTAACCGTAACCCTAACCCTAACCCAAACCCTAACCCTAACCCTAACCAAAACCCTAACCCATCCTCTACCCATACCCTAACCCTAACACTAAACCTAATACTAAACAAACCCCTAACCCTATACCTAACCCTTACCCTATCCCAAACATTAACCCTAAAACTAACCCTAACCCAAACCCTAACCCTAAACCTAACCCTAACCCAAACCCTAACCCTAACCATAACCCTAACCGAAACCCTAACCCAAACATTAACCCTAAACCTAACCCTAACCCAAACGCTAACCCAAAACCTAACCCTAACCCTAACAATAACGCTAACCCTAACGCTAACCATAACCCAAACCCTAACCGTAACCATAACCCTA
>JAJHUQ010000058.1:2870000-2875000 GCA_035773235.1 Eospalax fontanierii | reverse complement strand
AAACCTAACCCTAACCCAAACCCTAACCCTAACCATAACCCTAACCGAAACCCTAACCCAAACATTAACCCTAAACCTAACCCTAACCCAAACGCTAAACCTAACCCTAACCCTAACCCTAACCCTAATCCTAACACTAACCCTTTCCAAACATTAACCTTATCGCAAACCCTCACCCTAAACCTAAACTAAACCCTAACCCTAACCCTAACACTAAACCTAACCCAAACCCAAACCCTAACCCTAACCCTAACCCTAACCCAAACCCAAACCCTAACCCTAACCCTAACAATAACGCTAACCCTAACGCTAACCCTAACCCTAACCCTAACCCTAATGCTAACACAAACCCTAACCCTAAACCTAACCCAAACCCAAACCATAACCGTAAGCCTCACCCAAACCATAACCCTAATCCTAACGCTAACCCTAACCCAAACCTTAACCGTAACCATAACCCTAACCCTAACGCTAACACAAACCCTAACCCTAACCCTAACCCAAACCCTAAATCTAACCCTAACCCTAACCCCAACCCTAACCCTAACCCTAAGCCTAACCCTAACCCAAACCCTAACCCTAACCCTAACCCAATCCCAAACCCTAACCCTAACCCTAACCCTAACCCTAACCCTAACCCTAACCCTAAACGTAACTCTAACCCAAACGCAAACCCTAACCCTAACCCTAACCCTAACCCAAACCCTAACCGTAACCCTAACCCTAACCCTAACGCTAACACAAACCCTAACCCTAACCCTAACCCTAACCCAAACCCTAACTCTAACCCTAACCCTAACTCAAACCCAAATCTTATCCCTAACGCTAACCCTAACGCAAACCATAACACTCACCGTAACCCTAACCCAAACCCAAACCCTAACCCTAACCCTAACCGAAATACATACCCAAACCCTATTCCTAACCCTAAACATAACCCAAACCCTAACCCTAACCCTAACCCAAACCCTAACTCTAACCCTAACCCTAACCCAAACCCAAACCCTAACCCTAAACCTAACCCTAACCCAAATCCTAACCCTAACCCTAACCCAACCCAAACCCTAAACCTAACCCTAACCCTAACCCAAACCCTGACCCTAACCCTAACCCAAACCCAAACCCTAAACCTAACCCTAACCCTAAGCCTAACCCTAACCCTAAACCTAAACGTAACCCTAACCCAAACGCAAACCCTAACCCTAACCCTAACCCTAACCCAAATCCTAACCGTAACCCTAACCCTAACGCTAACACAAACCCTAACCCTGACCGTAACCCTAACCCTAACCCAAACCCTAACTCTAACCCTAACCCAAACGCAAACACTAACCCTAACCCTAAACCTAAAACTAACCCAAACCCTAACCGTAACCCTAACACTAACCCTAACGCTAACACAAACCCTAACCCTAACCCTAACCCTAACCCAAACCCTAACTCTAACCCTAACCCTAACCCAAACCAAAACCCTAACCCTAACCCTAACAATAACGCAAACACTAACCCTAACCCTAACCCTAACCCTAACCCTAACCCAAACACAAACCCAAACCCTAACCCTCACCCTCAACATAACCCAAACCCAAACCCTAACCCTAAACCTAACCCTTACCAAACCCTAACCATAACCAGAACACAAACCTTAGCTCTATCCCTAAACCTAACCCTAACCCTAAACCTTACCCTAATCCAAACCCACACCCTAACCCTAACACTAACCCTAACCCTAAACCTAACACTAAACCAAGCCCTATCACTAACCTTAGCCTAAACTTAACCCTAACCCAAACGCTAAACCTAACCCTAACCCTAACCCTAACCCTAATCCTAACACTAACCCTTTCCAAACATTAACCTTATCGCAAACCCTCACCCTAAACCTAACCTAAACCCTAACCCTAACCCTAACCCTAACACTAAACCTAACCCAAACCCAAACCCTAATCCTAACACTAACCCTAACCCTAACCCTAACCCTAACACTCACCCTAAACCAAACGGAAACCCTAACCCTAACCGTAACCCTAACCCTAACCCAAACCCAAACCCTAACCCTAACCAAAACCCTAACCCATCCTCTACCCGTACCCTAACCCTAACACTAAACCTAATACTAAACAAACCCCTAACCCTATACCTAACCCTTACCCTAACCCAAACATTAACCCTAAAACTAACCCTAACCCAAACCCTAACCCTAACCCAAACCCTAACCCTAACCATAACCCTAACCGAAACCCTAACCCAAACATTAACCCTAAACCTAACCCTAACCCAAACGCTAACCCTAAACCTAACCCTAGCCCAAAACCTCACCCTAAACCTAACCCTAACACAAACCCTAACCCTAACCCAAACCCAAACCCAAACCCTAAACCTAAACCTAACCCTAACCCAAACTCTAACCGTAACTCTAAACTTAACCCTAACCCTAACCCTAACCCAAACATTAAACGTAAACCTAACCCTAACCCAAACCCTAACACTAACCGTAACACAAACCCTAACCCTAACCCTAACCCTAAGCCTAAGCCTAAATCTACCCCTAACACAAACCCTAACCCTAACCCTAACCCTAACCCAAACTCAAACCCTAAACCTAATTCTAACCCTAACCCAAAACCTATCCCTAACCCTAACCCTTATCCAAACCCTAAATCTAACCCTAACCCTAACCCGAACCAAAACCTAAACTTAACCCAAACCCTGACCCTAACACTAACCCTAACTCAAACCCTAAACCTAACCCTAACCCTAACCCAAACCCAAACCCTTACACTAATCCTCACCCTAACCCTAACCCAAACCCAAACCCAAACACTAAATCTAAACCTAACCCTAACCCTAACCCTAACCCAAAGCCTAAACCGAAACCTAACCCTAACCCAAATCCTCACACTAATCCTAAACCTAACACACACCCGAACCCTAACCTTAACCCTAACCCAAATCCAAACCCTAACCCTAACCCTAACACTAACCCAAACCCAAACCCTAACCGTAAACCTAACCCTAACCCTAACCCTAACCCTAACTCTAACCCTAACCCAAACCCTAACCCTAACCCTAACCCTAATCCAAACCGTAACGCTAACCCAAACCTTAACCCTAACCAAACCAAAACCTAAACTTTACACTAACCCTAACCCCAAGCCTAATCCTAAACCAAACCCAAACAATAACCCTAATTCTCAACCTAACCCTAATCGAAAACTTAACACTAACCCTAACCCAAACCATAACTCTATCCCAAAACCTAACTTTAAATCTAAACCAAACCCAAAACTTAACGCTAACACTAAACCTAACCCTGACCCTAAGCCTAACCTTAACCCTAACCCAAATCCAAACACTAACCCTAACACAAAACCGAACCCTAAAACAAACCCTAACCCTATCCCTAACCCTAACCCTAAACCTAAAAGAAACCCTAACACAAACGCAAACCCTAACCCTAACCCAGCCCTAAACCTAACCCAAACTCTAACCGTAACCCTACCACTAACCCTAACGCTAACACAAACCCTAACCCTAAACCTAACCCAAACCCAAACCATAACCGTAACCCTCACCCAAACCATAACCCTAACCCTAACCCTAACCCAATCCCAAACCCTAACCCTAAACCTAACCCTAACCCAAACCCAAACCCTAACCCTAACCCTAACCCAAGCACAAACCCAAACCCTAACCCTAACCCTAAACATAACCCAAACCCAAGCCGTAACCCTAAACCTAACCCTTACCAAACCCTAACCATAACCAGAACACAAACCTTAGCTCTATCCCTAAACCTAACCCTAACCCTAAACCTTACCCTAATCCAAACGCTCACCCTAACCCTAACACTAACCCTAACCCTAAACCTAAACCTAAACCAAGCCCTAACACTAACCTTAGCCTAAACTTAACCCTAACCCAAATGCTAAACCTAACCCTAACCCTAACCCTAACCCTAATCCTAACACTAACCCTTTCCAAACATTAACCTTATCGCAAACCCTCACCCTAAACCTAACCTAAACCCTAGCCCTAACCCTAACCCTAACACTAAACCTAACCCAAACCCAAATCCTAATCCTAACACTAACCCTAACCCTAACCCTAACACTCACCCTAAACCAAACGGAAACCCTAACCCTAACCGTAACCCTAACCCTAACCCAAACCCAAACCCTAACCCTAACCAAAACCCTAACCCATCCTCTACCCATACCCTAACCCTAACACTAAACCTAATACTAAACAAACCCCTAACCCTATACCTAACCCTTACACTAACCCAAACATTAACCCTAAAACTAACCCTAATCCAAACCCTAACCCTAAACCTAACCCTAACCCAAACCCTAACCCTAACCATAACCCTAACCGAAACCCTAACCCAAACATTAACCCTAAACCTAACCCTAACCCAAACGCTAACCCTAAACCTAACCCTAGCCCAAACCTCACCCTAAACCTAACCCTAACACAAACCCTAACCCTAACCCAAACCCAAACCCAAACCCTAAACCTAAACCTAACCCTAACCCAAACTCTAACCGTAACTCTAAACTTAACCCTAACCCTAACCCTAACCCAAACATTAAACGTAAACCTAACCCTAACCCAAACCCTAACACTAACCGTAACACAAACCCTAACCCTAACCCTAACCCTAAGCCTAAGCCTAAATCTACCCCTAACACAAACCCTAACCCTAACCCTAACCCTAACCCAAACTCAAACCCTAAACCTAATGCTAACCCTAACCCAAACCCTATCCCTAACCCTAACCCTTATCCAAACCCTAAATCTAACCCTAACCCTAACCCGAACCAAAACCTAAACTTAACCCAAACCCTGGCCCTAACACTAACCCTAACTCAAACCCTAAACCTAACCCTAACCCTAACCCAAACCCAAACCCTTACACTAATCCTCACCCTAACCCTAACCCAAACCCAAACCCAAACACTAAATCTAACCCTAACCCTAACCCTAACCCTAACCCA
>JAJHUQ010000058.1:2835000-2840000 GCA_035773235.1 Eospalax fontanierii | reverse complement strand
TAAACCTAACGCTAACCCTTACGCTAACCATAAGCCTAACCCTAATCCAAACCCTAACCCTAATCTAACCTTAACCCAAACCCTAACCCTAATCCTAACCCTAACCCAAACCCAAACCCTAACCCTAACCCTAACTCAAACCCTAACACTAACCCTAACACTAACCCTAACCCTCAACCTAACCCTAACCCTAACCCAAACCAAACCCTAACTCAAACCCTAAACCTAACCCTAACCCTAATATTGACCCTAACCGAAACCAAACCCTAACCTTAACCCTAACCCAAACGCAAACCCTTACACTAATCCTCAACCTAACCCTAACCCAAACCCAAACCCAAAACCTAAACCTAACCCTAACCCTAACCCTAACCCTAAACGTAACCCAAAACCAAACGCAAACCCTAACCCTAACCCTAAACCTAACCCTAACCCAAACCCTAACTCTAACCCTAACCCTATCCCAAACCCTAACGCAAACCCTAACCCTAACCATAACCCTAACCCAAACCCAAACCCAAACCCTAACGCCAACCCTAACCCTAACCCAAACACAAACCCAAACCCTAATCCTAACCCTAAACATAACCCAAACCCAAACCCTAACCCTAACCCTAACCTAACCCTAAATCAAACCCTAACCGTAACCCTAACACTAACCCTAACGCTAGCACAAACCCTAACCCTAACCCTAACCCTAACCCTAACCCAAACCCTAACTCTAACCCTAACCCTAACCCAAACCCAAACCCTAAACCTAACCCTAAATCTACCCCAAACCCTAACCCTAACCCTAACCCAAACCCAAACCCTGAACCTATCCCTAACCCTAACCCTAACCGTAACGCTAACCCTAACCCTAAACCTAAACCTAAACGTAACCCTAACCCAAACGCAAACCCTAACCCTAACCCTAACCCTAACCCTAACCCAAAGCCTAACCGTAACCCTAACCCGAAACCTAACGCTAACACAAACCCTAACCCTAACCATAACAATAACGCAAACCCTAACCCTAACCCTAACCCAAACCCTAACCCTAACCCTAACCCAAACATTAACCCTAAACCTAACCCTAACCCAAACGTAACCCTAAACCTAACCCTAACACAAACCCTAACCCTAACCCAAACCCAAACCCAAACCCTAAACCTAAGCCTAACCCTAACCCAAACTCTAACCATAACTCTAACCCTAACCCTAACCCTAACCCTAAACCTAACACTAACCAAAACCCTAACACTAACCCTAACCCTAACCCTGACCCTAAACCTAACCCAAACATTAAACCTAAACCTAACCCTAACCCAAACCCTAACACTAACCCTAACACAAACCCTAACCCTAACCCTAACCCTAACCCTAACCCTAAGCCTAAGCCTAAACCTAACCCTAACACAAACCCTAACCCTAACCCTAACCCTAAACCTAACCCTAACCCTAACCCAAACTCAAACACTAAACCTATTGCTAACCCTAACCCAAACCCTATCCCTAACCCTAATACTTATCCAAACCATAAATCTAACCCTAACCCTAACCCGAACCAAAACCTAAACCTAACACAAACCCTGACCCTAACACTAACCCTAACCCAAACCCTAAACCTAACGCTAAACCTAACGCTAACCCTAACCCAAACCAAACCCTACCTCAAACCCTAAACCTAACCCTAACCCTAACATTAACTCTAACCGAAACCAAACCCTAACCTTAACCCTAACCCAAACCCAAACCCTTACACTAATCCTCACCCTAACCATAACCCAAACCCAACCCAAACACTAAATCTAACCCTAACCCTAACCCTAACCCAAAGCCTAAACCGAAACCTAACCCTAACCCAAATCCTCACACTAATCCTAAACATAACACTCACCCTAACCCTAACCTTAAACCTAACCCAAATCCAAACCCTAACCCTAACCTTAACACTAACCCAAACCCAAACCCTAAACGTAAACCTAACCCTAATCCTAACCCTAACCCTAACCCTAACCCAAAACCTAACCTTAACCCTAACCCTAATCCAAACCCTAACCCTAACCTAAACCTTAACCCTAACCAAACCAAAACCTAACCCTTACACTAACCCTAACCCCAAGCCTAATCCTAAAGCAAACCCAAACCATAACCCTAATTCTCAACCTAACCCTAAGCGAAAACCAAGCCCTAACCCTAACCCTAACCCTAACCCTAACACTAACCCAAACCCAAACCCTAACCATAAACCTAACCCTAACCCTAACCCAAACCATAACTCTATCCAAAAAAATAACCTTAAACCTAAACCAAACCCAAAACTTAACCCTAACACTAACCCTAACACTAAACCTAACCCTGACCCTAACCCTAACCCTAACCCTAACCAAAACACAAACCCTAACCCTAACACAAAACCTAACCCTAAAACAAACCCTAACCCTATCCCTAACCCTAAACCTAAACCTAAAAGTAAACCTAACCCAAATGCAAACCCTAACACTAACCCTAACCCTAAACCTAACCCAAACCCTAACGGTAACCCTAACCCTAACCCTAACGCTAACACAAACCCTAACCCTAAACCTAACCCAAACCCAAACCATAAACGTAAGCCTCACCCAAACCATAACCCTAATTCTAACCCTAACCCTAACCCAAACCCTAACCGTAACCGTAACCCTAACCCTAACGCTAACACAAACCCTAACCCTAACCCTAACCCAAAACCTAACTCTAACCCTATCCCTAACCCTAACCCTAACCCTAACCCTAAACGTAACCCTAACCCAAACGCAAACCCTAACCCTAACCCTAACCCTAACCCAAACCCTAACCGTAACCCTAACCCTAACCCTAACGCTAACACAAACCCTAACCCTAACCCTAAACCTAACCCTAACCCAAACCCTAACTCTAACCCTAACCCTAACCCAAACCCAAACCTTAACCCTAACCCTAACCCTAACGCAAACCCTAACCTTAACCCTAACCCTAACCCAAACCCAAACCCTAACCCTAACCCTAACCCTAACCCAAACAAAAACCCAAACCCTAATCCTAACCCTAAACATAACCCAAACCCAAACCCTAACCCTAAACCTAACCCTTACCCAAACCCTAACCATAACCAGAACCCAAACCCTAACTCTATCCCTAAACCTAATCCTAAACCTAAACCTTACCCTAATCCAAATGTACACCCTAACCCAACTCTAACCCTAACCGTAACCCTAAATCTAACCCAAGCCCTAACACTAGCCTTAGCCTAAACTTAACCCTAACCCAAACGCTAAACCTAACCCTAACCCTAACCCTAATCCTAACACTAACCCTTACCCAAACACTAACCTTATCGCAAACCCTCACCCTAAACCTAACCTAAACCCTAACCCTAACCCTAACACTAAACCTAACCCAAACCCAAACCCTAATCCTAACACTAACCCTAACCCTAACCCTAACACTCACCCTAAACCAAACGGAAACCCTAACCCTAACCCTAACCCTAACTCAAACCCTAACCCTAAACCTAACTCTAATACAAACCCTAACCCTAACCCTAACCCAAACCCAAACCCTAACCCTAACGATAACCCTAACCCATCCTCTACCCGTACCCTAACCCTAACCCTAAACCTAATACTAAACAAACCCCTAACCCTATACCTAACCCTTACCCTAACCCAAGCATTAACCCTAAAACTAACCGTAACCCAAACCCTAACCCTAAACCTAACCCTAACCCAAACCCTAAACCTAACCCTAACCCTAACCCAAACCCTAACCCTAACCCTAACCCAAACATTAACCCTAAACCTAACCCTAACCCAAACGCTAAACCTAAACTTAACCCTAGCCCAAAACCTAACCCTAAAACTAACCCTAACACAAACCCTAACCCTAAACCAAAACCAAAACCAAACCCTAAATTTAACCCTAACCCTAACCCAAACTCTAACCGTAACTCTAACCCTAAACCCTATCCGTAACCCTCAACCTAACACTAACCCAAACCCTAACACTAACCCTAAACCTAACCCTAACCCTAACCCTAACCCAAACATTAGACCTAAACCAAACGCAAACCCAAACCCTAACACTCACCCTAACACAAACCCTAACCCTAACCCTAACCCTAGGCTAAGCCTAAACCTAACCCTAACAGAAACCCTAACCCTAACCCTAACCCTAACCCTAACCCTAACTCAAACCCTAAACCTAATGCTAACTCTAACCCAAACCCTATCCCTAACCCTAAACCTTATCCAAACCCTAAATCTAACCCTAACCCTAACCCGAACCAAAACCTAAACCTAACCCAAACCCTGACCCTTACACTAACCCTAACCCAAACCCTAAACCTAACCCTAATCCTAACCCAAATATTAACCCTAAACCTAACGCTAACCCTAACGCTAACCATAAACCTAACCCTAACCCAAACCCTAACCCTAACCCTAACCTTAACCCAAACCCTAACCCTAATCCTAACCCTAACCCAAACCCAAACCCTAACCCTAACCCTAACCCTAACCCTAACACTAAACCTAACCCTAAACCTAACCCTAACCCTAACCCAAACCAAACCCTAACTCAAACACTAAACCTAACCCTAACCCTAACATTAACCCTAACCAAAACCAAACCCTAACCTTAACCCTAACCCAAACGCAAACCCTTACACTAATCCTCACCCTAACCCTAATCCAAACCCAAACCCAAACACTAAATCTAACCCTAACCCTAACCCTAACCCTAACCCAAATCCTAAACCGAATCCTAACCCTAACCCAAATCCTCACACTAATCCTAAACCTAACACACACCCTAACCCTAACCTTAACCCTAACCCAAATCCAAACGCTAACCCTAACCCTATCCCTAACCCAAACGCAAACCCTAACCCTAACCCTAATCCTAACCCAATCCCTAACCGTAACCCTAACCCTAACCCTAACGCTAACACAAAATCTTAACCTAACCCTAACCGTAACCCAAACCCTAAACCTAACCCT
>JAJHUQ010000058.1:2792500-2797500 GCA_035773235.1 Eospalax fontanierii | reverse complement strand
CTAACCCTAACACAAACCCTAACCCTAACCCTAACCCTAACCCTAACCCTAAGCCTAAGCCTAAACCTAACCCTAACACAAACCCTAACCCTAACCCTAACCCTAAACCTAACCCTAACCCTAACCCAAACTCAAACACTAAACCTATTGCTAACCCTAACCCAAACCCTATCCCTAACCCTAATACTTATCCAAACCATAAATCTAACCCTAACCCTAACCCGAACCAAAACCTAAACCTAACACAAACCCTGACCCTAACACTAACCCTAACCCAAACCCTAAACCTAACGCTAAACCTAACGCTAACCCTAACCCAAACCAAACCCTACCTCAAACCCTAAACCTAACCCTAACCCTAACATTAACTCTAACCGAAACCAAACCCTAACCTTAACCCTAACCCAAACCCAAACCCTTACACTAATCCTCACCCTAACCATAACCCAAACCCAACCCAAACACTAAATCTAACCCTAACCCTAACCCTAACCCAAAGCCTAAACCGAAACCTAACCCTAACCCAAATCCTCACACTAATCCTAAACATAACACTCACCCTAACCCTAACCTTAAACCTAACCCAAATCCAAACCCTAACCCTAACCTTAACACTAACCCAAACCCAAACCCTAAACGTAAACCTAACCCTAATCCTAACCCTAACCCTAACCCTAACCCAAAACCTAACCTTAACCCTAACCCTAATCCAAACCCTAACCCTAACCTAAACCTTAACCCTAACCAAACCAAAACCTAACCCTTACACTAACCCTAACCCCAAGCCTAATCCTAAAGCAAACCCAAACCATAACCCTAATTCTCAACCTAACCCTAAGCGAAAACCAAGCCCTAACCCTAACCCTAACCCTAACCCTAACACTAACCCAAACCCAAACCCTAACCATAAACCTAACCCTAACCCTAACCCAAACCATAACTCTATCCAAAAAAATAACCTTAAACCTAAACCAAACCCAAAACTTAACCCTAACACTAACCCTAACACTAAACCTAACCCTGACCCTAACCCTAACCCTAACCCTAACCAAAACACAAACCCTAACCCTAACACAAAACCTAACCCTAAAACAAACCCTAACCCTATCCCTAACCCTAAACCTAAACCTAAAAGTAAACCTAACCCAAATGCAAACCCTAACACTAACCCTAACCCTAAACCTAACCCAAACCCTAACGGTAACCCTAACCCTAACCCTAACGCTAACACAAACCCTAACCCTAAACCTAACCCAAACCCAAACCATAAACGTAAGCCTCACCCAAACCATAACCCTAATTCTAACCCTAACCCTAACCCAAACCCTAACCGTAACCGTAACCCTAACCCTAACGCTAACACAAACCCTAACCCTAACCCTAACCCAAAACCTAACTCTAACCCTATCCCTAACCCTAACCCTAACCCTAACCCTAAACGTAACCCTAACCCAAACGCAAACCCTAACCCTAACCCTAACCCTAACCCAAACCCTAACCGTAACCCTAACCCTAACCCTAACGCTAACACAAACCCTAACCCTAACCCTAAACCTAACCCTAACCCAAACCCTAACTCTAACCCTAACCCTAACCCAAACCCAAACCTTAACCCTAACCCTAACCCTAACGCAAACCCTAACCTTAACCCTAACCCTAACCCAAACCCAAACCCTAACCCTAACCCTAACCCTAACCCAAACAAAAACCCAAACCCTAATCCTAACCCTAAACATAACCCAAACCCAAACCCTAACCCTAAACCTAACCCTTACCCAAACCCTAACCATAACCAGAACCCAAACCCTAACTCTATCCCTAAACCTAATCCTAAACCTAAACCTTACCCTAATCCAAATGTACACCCTAACCCAACTCTAACCCTAACCCTAACCCTAAATCTAACCCAAGTCCTAACACTAACCTTAGCCTAAACTTAACACTAACCCAAACGCTAAACCTAACCCTAACCCTAACCCTAATCCTAACACTAACCCTTACCCAAACACTAACCTTATCGCAAACCCTCACCCTAAACCTAACCTAAACCCTAACCCTAACCCTAACACTAAACCTAACCCAAACCCAAACCCTAATCCTAACACTAACCCTAACCCTAACCCTAACACTCACCCTAAACCAAACGGAAACCCTAACCCTAACCCTAACCCTAACTCAAACCCTAACCCTAAACCTAACTCTAATACAAACCCTAACCCTAACCCTAACCCAAACCCAAACCCTAACCCTAACGATAACCCTAACCCATCCTCTACCCGTACCCTAACCCTAACCCTAAACCTAATACTAAACAAACCCCTAACCCTATACCTAACCCTTACCCTAACCCAAGCATTAACCCTAAAACTAACCGTAACCCAAACCCTAACCCTAAACCTAACCCTAACCCAAACCCTAAACCTAACCCTAACCCTAACCCAAACCCTAACCCTAACCCTAACCCAAACATTAACCCTAAACCTAACCCTAACCCAAACGCTAAACCTAAACTTAACCCTAGCCCAAAACCTAACCCTAAAACTAACCCTAACACAAACCCTAACCCTAAACCAAAACCAAAACCAAACCCTAAATTTAACCCTTACCCTAACCCAAACTCTAACCGTAACTCTAACCCTAAACCCTATCCGTAACCCTCAACCTAACACTAACCCAAACCCTAACACTAACCCTAAACCTAACCCTAACCCTAACCCTAACCCAAACATTAAACCTAAACCTAACCCTAACCCAAACCCTAACACTCACCCTAACACAAACCCTAACCCTAACCCTAACCCTAGGCTAAGCCTAAACCTAACCCTAACAGAAACCCTAACCCTAACCCTAACCCTAACCCTAACCCTAACTCAAACCCTAAACCTAATGCTAACTCTAACCCAAACCCTATCCCTAACCCTAAACCTTATCCAAACCCTAAATCTAACCCTAACCCTAACCCGAACCAAAACCTAAACCTAACCCAAACCCTGACCCTTACACTAACCCTAACCCAAACCCTAAACCTAACCCTAATCCTAACCCAAATATTAACCCTAAACCTAACGCTAACCCTAACGCTAACCATAAACCTAACCCTAACCCAAACCCTAACCCTACCCCTAACCATAACCCAAACCCTAACCCTAATCCTAACCCTAACCCAAACCCAAACCCTAACCCTAACCCTAACCCTAACCCTAACACTAAACCTAACCCTAAACCTAACCCTAACCCTAACCCAAACCAAACCCTAACTCAAACACTAAACCTAACCCTAACCCTAACATTAACCCTAACCAAAACCAAACCCTAACCTTAACCCTAACCCAAACGCAAACCCTTACACTAATCCTCACCCTAACCCTAATCCAAACCCAAACCCAAACACTAAATCTAACCCTAACCCTAACCCTAACCCTAACCCAAATCCTAAACCGAATCCTAACCCTAACCCAAATCCTCACACTAATCCTAAACCTAACACACACCCTAACCCTAACCTTAACCCTAACCCAAATCCAAACGCTAACCCTAACCCTATCCCTAACCCAAACGCAAACCCTAACCCTAACCCTAATCCTAACCCAATCCCTAACCGTAACCCTAACCCTAACCCTAACGCTAACACAAAATCTTAACCTAACCCTAACCGTAACCCAAACCCTAAACCTAACCCTAACCCTAACCCAAACCTAAACCCTTACACTAATCCTCACCCTAACCCTAACCAAAATCCAACCCCAAACATTAAATCTAAACCTAAACCTAACCCTAACCCTAACCCAAAGCCTAAACCGAAACCTAACCCTAACCCAAATCCTCACACTAATCCTAAACCTAACACACACCCTAACCCTAACCTTAACCCTAACCCAAATCCAAAGCCTAACCCTAACCCTAACACTAACCCAAACCCAAACCCTAACTGCAAACCTAACCCTAACCCTAACCCTAGCCCTAACTCTAACCCTAAGCCAAACCCTAAACCTAACACTAACACTAATTCAAACCCTATCCCTAACCCAAATCTTAACCCTAACCAAACCAAAACCTAACCCTTACACTAACCCTAACCCCAAGCCTAATCCTAAACCAAACCCAAACAATAACCCTAATTCTCAACCTAACCCTAAGCGAAAACCTAACAATAACCTTAACCCAAACCATAACTCTATCCCAAAACCTAACCTTAAACCTAAACCAAACCCAAAACCTAACCCTTACACTAAACCTAACCCTGACCCTAACCCAAACCCTAACTCTAACCCTAACCCTAACCCAAACCCAAACCCTAACCCTAACCCAAACCCAAACCCTAACCCTAACCCTAACAATAACGCAAACCCAAACGCAAAATCTAACCCTACCTTAACCCTAACCCTAAACATAACCCAAACCCAAACCCTAACCCTAAACCTAACCCTTACCCAAACCCTAACCATAACCAGAACCCAAACCATAACTCTATCCCTAAACCTAACCCTAACCCAAAAACTTAACCTAATCCAAACGCACACCCTAACCCTAACCCTAACCCTACCCCTAAACCTAAACCTAACCCAAGCCCTAACAGTAACCTTAGCCTAAACTTAACCCTAACCCAAACGCTAAACCTAACCCTAAACCTAAGCCTAACCCTAATCCTAACACTAACCCTTACCCAAACACTAACTTTATCGCAAACCCTCACCCTTAACCTAACCTAAACCCTAACCCTAACCCTAACCATAACCCAAACCCAAACCCTAACCCTAACCCTAACCCTAACCCATCCTCTACCCGTACCCTAACCCTAACACTAAACCTAATACTAAACAAACCCCTAAACCTATACCTAACCCTTACCCTAACCCAAACATTAACCATAAAACTAACCCTAACCCATACCCTAACCCTAAACCTAACCCTAACCCAAACCCTAATCCTAACCCTAACCCTAACCCAAACCCTAACCCTAAACCTAACCCAAACATTAACCATAAACTTATCCCTAACCC
>JAJHUQ010000058.1:2772500-2777500 GCA_035773235.1 Eospalax fontanierii | reverse complement strand
TAACCCTTACACTAACCCTAACCCCAAGCCTAATCCTAAAGCAAACCCAAACAATAACCCTAATTCTCAACCTAACCCTAAGCGAAAACCAAACCCTAACCCTAACCGTAACCCTAACCCTAACACTAACCCAAACCCAAACCCTAACCATAAACCTAACCCTAACCCTAACCCAAACCATAACTCTATCCAAAAACCTAACATTAAACCTAAACCAAACCCAAAACTTAACCCTAACACTAACCCTAACACTAAACCTAACCCTGACCCTAACCCAAACCCTAACCCTAACCCAAACACAAACCCTAACCCTAACACAAAACCTAACCCTAAAACAAACCCTAACCCTATCCCTAACCCTAACCCTAAACCTAAAAGTAACCCTAACCCAAACGCAAACCCTAACACTAACCCTAACCCTAAACCTAACCCAAACCCTAACCGTAACCCTAACACTAACCCTAACGCTAACACAAACCCTAAACCTAAACCTAACCCAAACCCAAACCATAACCGTAAGCCTCACCCAAACCATAACCCTAATCCTAACCCTAACCCTAACCCAAACCCTAACCGTAACCGTAACCCTAACCCTAACGCTAACACAAAGCCTAACCCTAACCCTAACCCTAACCCAAACCCTAACCGTAACCCTAACCCTAACCCTAACGCTAACACAAACCCTAACCCTAACCCTAACCCTAACCCTAACCCAAACCCTAACTCTAACCCTAACCCTAACCCAAACCCAAACCTTAACCCTAACCCTAACCCTAACGCAAACCCTAACCCTAACCCTAGCCCTAACCCTAACCCAAACCCAAACCCTAACCCTAACCCTAACCCTAACCCAAACAAAAACCCAAACCCTAATCCTAACCCTAACATAACCCAAACCCAAACCCTAACCCTAAACCTAACCCTTACCCAAACCCTAACCATAACCAGAACCCAAACCCTAACTCTATCCCTAAACCTAATCCTAAACCTAAACCTTACCCTAATCCAAATGTACACCCTAACCCAACTCTAACCCTAACCCTAACCCTAAATCTAACCCAAGCCCTAACACTAACCTTAGCCTAAACTTAACCCTAACCCAAACGCTAAACCTAACCCTAACCCTAACCCTAACCCTAATCCTAACACTAACCCTTACCCAAACACTAACCTTATCGCAAACCCTCACCCTAAACCTAACCTAAACCCTAACCCTAACCCTAACACTAAACCTAACCCAAACCCAAACCCTAATCCTAACACTAACCCTAACCCTAACCCTAACACTCACCCTAAACCAAACGGAAACCCTAACCCTAACCCTAACCCTAACTCAAACCCTAACCCTAAACCTAACTCTAATACAAACCCTAACCCTAACCCTAACCCAAAACCAAACCCTAACCCTAACCATAACCCTAACCCATCCTCTACCCGTACCCTAACCCTAACACTAAACCTAATACTAAACAAACCCCTAACCCTATACCTAACCCTTACCCTAACCCAAGCATTAACCCTAAAACTAACCCTAACCCAAACCCTAACCCTAAACCTAACCCTAACCCAAACCCTAACCCTAACCATAACCCTAACCGAAACCCTAACCCAAACATTAACCCTAAACCTAACCCTAACCCAAACGCTAACCCAAAACCTAACCCTAACCCTAACAATAACGCTAACCCTAACGCTAACCATAACCCAAACCCTAACCGTAACCATAACCCTAACCCTAACGCTAACACAAACCCTAACCCTAACCCAAACCCTAACCCTAACCCAAACACAAACCCAAACCCTAATCCTAAACCTAAACATAACCCAAACCCAAAACCCAAACCTAAACCTAACCCTTACCCAAACGCTAACCATAACCAGAACCCAAACCATAACTCTATCCCTAAACCTAACCCTAACCCTAAACCTTACCCTAATCCAAACGTACACCCTAACCCTACCCTAACCCTAACCCTAACCCTAAACCTAACCCAAGCCCTAACACTAACCTTAGCCTAAACTTAACCCTAACCCAAACGCTAAATCTAACCCTAACCCTAACCCTAACCCTAATCCTAACACTAACCCTTACCCAAACACTAACCTTATCGCAAACCCTCACCCTAAACCTAACCTAAACCCTAACCCTAAACCTAACACTAAACCTAACCCAAACCCAAACCCTGATCCTAACACTAACCCTAAACCTAACCCTAACACTCTCCTAAATCAAACGGAAACCCTAACCCTAATCCTAACCCTAACTGAAACCCTAACCCTAAACCTAACCCTAAGCCTAAGCCTAAACCTACCCCTAACACAAACCCTAACCCATCCCTAACCCTAACCCTAACCCTAACCCTAACCCTAACCCAAACTCAAACCCTAAACCTAATGCTAACCCTAACCCAAACCCTATCCCTAACCCTAACCCTTATCCAAACCCTAAATCTAACCCTAACCCTAACCCGAACCAAAACCTAAACCTAACCCAAACCCTGAACCTAACACTAACCCTAACCCAAACCCTAAACCTAACCCTAACCCTAACCCAAACCCAAACCCTTACACTAATCCTCACCCTAACCCTAACCAAAATCCAAACCCAAACACTAAATCTAAACCTAAACCTAACCCTAACCCTAACCCAAAGCCTAAACCGAAACCTAACCCTAACCCAAATCCTCACACTAATCCTAAACCTAACACACACCCTAACCCTAACCTTAACCCTAACCCAAATCCAAAGCCTAACCCTAACCCTAACACTAACCCAAACCCAAACCCTAACCGCAAACCTAACCCTAACCCTAACCCTAACCATAACCTTAACTCTAATCCTAAGCCAAACCCTAAACCTAACACTAACCCTAATCCAAACCCTAACCCTAACCCAAATTTTAACCCTAAACAAACCAAAACCTAACCCTTACACTAACCCTAACCGCAAGCCTAATCCTAAACCAAACCCAAACAATAACCCTAATTCTCAACCTAACCCTAAGCGAAAACCTAACACTAACCTTAACCCAAACCATAACTCTATCCCAAAACCTAACCTTAAAACTAAACCAAACCCAAAACTTAACCCTAACACTAACCCTAACACTAAACCTAAACCTGACCCTTACCCTAACCCTAACCCTAACCCAAACACAAACCCTAACCCTAACACAAAACCTAACCCTAAAACAAACCGTAACCCTAAACCTAACCCAAACACAAACCATAACCGTAACCCTCACCCAAACCATAACCCTAATCCTAACCCTAACCCTAACCCAAACCCTAACCGTAACCCTAACCCTAAACCTAATGCTAACACAAACCCTAACCATAACCCTAACCCTAACCCAAACCCAAACCCTAACTCTAACCCTAACCCTAACCCAAACCCAAACCCTAACCCTAACCCTAACAATAATGCAAACCCTAACGCTAACCCTAACCCTAACCCAAACCCAAACCCTAACCCTAACCCTAACGCTAACACAAACCCTAACCCTAACCCTAACTCTAACCCTAACCCAAACCCTAACTCGAACCTAACGCTAACCCAAACCCAAACCCTAACCCTAACCCTAACAATAACGCAAACCCTAACGCAAAATCTAACCCTACCTTAACCCTAACCCTAAACATAACCCAAACCCAAACCCTAACCCTAAACCTAACCCTTACCCAAACCCTAACCATAACCAGAACCCAAACCATAACTCTATCCCTAAACCTAACCCTAACCGTAAAACTTAACCTAATCCAAACGCACACCCTAACCCTAACCCTAACCCTAACCCTAAACCTAAACCTAACCCAAGCCCTACCAGTAACCTTAGCCTAAACTTAACCCTAACCCAAACGCTAAACCTAACCCTAACCCTAACCCTAACCCTAATCCTAACACTAACCCTTACCCAAACACTAACTTTATCGCAAACCCTCTCCCTTAACCTAACCTAAACCCTAACCCTAACCCTAAACCTAACCATAACCCAAACCCAAACCCTAACCCTAACCCTAACCCTAACCCATCCTCTACCCGTACCCTAACCCTAACACTAAACCTAATACTAAACAAACCCCTAACCCTATACCTAACCCTTACCCTAACCCAAACATTAACCCTAAAACTAACCCTAACCCATACCCTAACCCTAAACCTAACCCTAACACAAACCCTAACCCTAACACTAACCCTAACCCAAACGCTAACCCTAAACCTAACCCAAACATTAACCATAAACCTAACCCTAACCCTAACCCAAACTCTAACCATAACTCTAACCCTAACCCTAACCCTAACCCTAAACCTAACACTAACCCAAACCCTAACACTAACCCTAACCCTAACCCTTACCCTAACCCTAATCCAAACCCTAACCCTAACCCAAACCTTAACCCTAACCAAACCAAAACCTAACCCTTACACTAACCCTAACCCCAAGCCTAATCCTAAAGCAAACCCAAACAATAACCCTAATTCTCATCCTAACCTTAAGCGAAAACCAAACCCTAACCCTAACCCTAACCCTAACCCTAACACTAACCCAAACCCAAACCCTAACCGTAAATCTAACCCTAACCCAACCCATAACTCTATCCAAAAACCTAACCTTAAACCTAAACCAAACCCAAAACTTAACCCTAACACTAACCCTAACACTAAACCTAACCCTGACACTAACCCTAACTCTAACCCTAACCCAAACACAAACCCTAACCCTAACACAAAACCTAAACCTAAAACAAACCCTAACCCTATCCCTAACCCTAACCCTAAACCTAAAAGTAACCCTAACCCAAACGCAAACCCTAACACTTACCCTAACACTAACCCTAACACAAACCCTAACCGTAACCCTAACCCTAACCCTAACCCTAACGCTAACACAAACCCTAACCCTAAACCTAACCCAAACCCAAACCATAACCGTAAGCCTCACCCAAACCATAACCCTAATCGTAACCGTAACCCTAACCCAAACCCTAACCGTAACCGT
>JAJHUQ010000058.1:2730000-2737500 GCA_035773235.1 Eospalax fontanierii | reverse complement strand
ATTCTCAACCTAACCTTAAGCGAAAACATAACACTAACCCTAACCCAAACCATAATTCTAACCCTAAACCTAACCTTAAACCTAAACCAAATCCAAAACTTAACCCTAACACTAACCCTAACAATAAACTTAACCCTGACCCTAATCCTAACCCTAACCCTAACCCAAACCCAAACCCTAACCCTAACACAAAACCTAACCCTAAAACAAACCCTAACCCTATTCCTAACCCTAAACCTAAACCTAAAAGTAACCCTAACCCAAACGCAAACCCTAGCACTTACCCTAAACCTAACCCAAATCCAAACCCTAACCCTAACCGTAACCCTAACCCTAACCCTAACCCTAACGCTAACACAAACCCTAACCCTAAACCTAACCGAAACCCAAACCATAACCGTAAGCCTCACCCAAACCATAACCCTAATCCTAACCCTAACCCTAACCCAAACCCTAACCGTAAGCGTAACCCTAACCCTAACGCTAACACAAACCCTAACCCTAACCCTAACCCTAACCCAAACCCTAAATCTAACCCTAACCCTAACCCAAACCCAAACCCTAACCCTAACACTAACCCTAACCCTAACCCAAACCCTAACCCTAACCCTAACCCAAACCCAAACCCTAAACCTAACCCTAACCCTAACCCTATCCCTAGCCCTAATCCTAACCCTAACCCTGAACCTAAATGTAAACCTAACCCAAACGCAAACCCTAACCCTAACCCTAACCCTAACCCAAACCCTAACCGTAACCCTAACCCTAACCCTAACGCTAACACAAACTCTAAACCTAACCCTAACCCTAACCCAAACCCTAATTCTAACCCTAACCCTAACCCAAACCCAAACCCTAACCCTAACCCTAACCCTAACGCAAACCCTAACCCTAACCCTAACCCTAACCCTAACCCTAACCCTAACCCTAAACATAACCCAAACCCAAACCCTAACCCTAAACCTAACCCTTACCCAAACCCTAACCCTAACCAGAACCCAAAGCATAACTCTATCCCTAAACCTAACCCTAACCCTAAACCTTACCCTAATCCAAACGCACACCCTAACACTAACCCTAACCCTAACCCTAACCCTAAACCTAACCCAAGCCCTAACAGTAACCTTAGCCTAAACTTAACCCTAACCCAAACGCTATATCTAACCCTTACCCTAACCCTAACACTAATCCTAACACTAACCCTTACCCAAACACTAACCTTATCGCAAACCCTGACCCTAAACTGAACCTAAACCCTAACCCTAACCGTAACACTAAACCTAACCCAAACCCAAACCCTAATCCTAACAGTAACCCTAACCCTAACCCTAACACTCACCCTAAACCAAAAGGAAACCCTAACCCTAACCCTAACCCTAACTCAAACCCTAACCCTAAAGCTAACTCTAATACAAACCTTAACCCTAACCCTAACCCTAAACCTATCTCTAATACAAACCCTAGCCCTAACCCTAACCCAAACCCAAACCCTAACCCTAACCATAACCCTTACCCATCCTCTACCCGTACCCTAACCCTAACACTAAACCTAATAATAAACAAACCCCTAACCCTATAACTAAGCCTTACCCTAACCCAAACATTAACCCTAAAACTAACCCTAACCCAAACCCTAACCATAACCCAAACCCTAACCCTAACCCTAACCCTATCCCAAACCCTAACCCTAACCCTAACCCAAACATTAACCCTAAACCTAACCCTAACCCAAACGCTAACCCTAAACCTAACCCTAGCCCAAAACCTAACCTTAACATAAACCTAACACAAATCCTAACCCTAACCCAAACCCAAACCCAAACCCTAAACCAAACCCTAACCCTAACCCAAACTCTAACCGTAACTCTAACCCTAACCCTAACCCTAACCCTAACTCTAACCCTAACCCTAACCCTAACCCTAACCCTAACCCAAACCCTAACACTAACCCTAACACAAACCCTAACCCTAACCCTAAGCCTAAGCCTAAGCCTAAACCTAACTCTAACAGAAACCCTAACCCTAACCCTAACCCTAACCCTAACCGTAACCTTAAGCCAAACTCAAACCCTAACCCTAATGCTAACCGTAACCCAAACCCTATCCCTAACCCTAACCCTTATCAAAACCCTAAATCTAACCCTAACCCTAACCCGAACGAAAACCTAAACCTAACCCTAACCCAAACCCTAACCCTAACCCTAACCCTAACCCTAACACTCACCCTAAACCAAACGGAAACCCTAACCCTAACCCTAACTCAAACCCTAACCCTAAACCTAACAATAATACAAACCCTAACCCTAACCCTAACCCAAACCCAAACCCTAACCCTAACCATAACCCTAACCCATCCTCTACCCGTACCCTAACCCTAACACTAAACCTAATACTAAACAAACCCCTAACACTATACCTAACCCTTACCCTAACCCAAACATTAACCCTAAAACTAACCCTAACCCAAATCCTAACCCTAAACCTAACCCTAACATAAACACAAACTCAAACCCTAACCCTAACCCTAAACATAACCCAAACCCAAACCCTAACCCTAAACCTAACCCTTACCCAAACCCTAACCATAACCAGAAACCAAAACATAACTCTATCCCTAAACCTAACCCTAACCCTAAACCTTACCCTAATCCAAACGCACACCCTAACCCTAACCCTAACCCTAAACCTAAACCTAACGCAAGCCCTAACACTAACCTTAGACTAAACTTAACCCTAACCCAAACGCTAAACCTAACCCTAACCCTAACCCTAACCTAATCCTAACACTAACCCTTACCCAAACACTAACCTTATCGCAAAACCTCACCCTAAACCTAACCTAAACCCTAACCCTAACCCTAACACTAAACCTAATCCAAACCAAAACCCTAATCCTAACACTAACCCTAACCCTAACCCTAACACTCACCCTAAACCAAACGGAAACCCTAACCCTAACATAACTCAAACCCTAAACCTAAACCTAACTCTAATACAAACCCTAACCCTAACCCTAACCCAAACCCAAACCCTAACCCTAACCATAACCCTAACCCATCCTCTACCCGTACCCTGACCCTAACACTAAACCTAATACTAAACAAACCCCTAACCCTATACCTAACCCTTACCCTAACCCAAACATTAACCCTAAAACTAACCCTAACCCAAACCCTAACCATAAACCTAACCCTAACCCAAACCCTAACCCTAACCCTAACCCTAACCCAAACCCTAACCCTAACCCTAACCCAAACATTAACCCTAAACCTAACCCTAACCCAAACGCTAACCCTAAACCTAACCCTAGCCCAAAACCTAGCACTAAACCTAACCCTAACACAAACCCTAACCCTAACCCAAAACCAAACCCAAACCCTAAACTTAACCGTAACCCTAACCCAAACTCTAACCATAACTCTAACCCTAACCCTAACCCTAACCCTAACCCTAAACCTAACACTAACCCAAACCCTAACACTAACACAAACACTAACCCTAACCCTAACCCTAACCCTAACCCAAACATTAAACCTAAACCTAACCCTAACCCAAACCCTACCACTAACCCTAACACAAACCCTAACCCTAACCCTAACCCTAGCCTAAGCCTAAACCTAACCCTAACAGAAACCCTATCCCTAACCCTAACCATAACCCTAACCCTAACCCAAACTCAAACCCTAAACCTAATGCTAACCCTAACCCAAACCCTATCCCGATCCCTAACCCTTATCCAAACCCTAAATCTAACCCTAACCCTAACCCAAACCAAAACCTAAACCTAACCCAAACCCTGACCCTAACACTAACCCTAACCCAAACCCTAAACCTAACCCTAACCCTAACCCAAATATTAACCCAAAACCTAACGCTAACCCTAACGCTAAACATAAACCTAACCCTAACCCAAACCCTAACCCTAACCTAACCTTAACCCAAACCCTAACCCTAATCCTAACCCTAACCCAAACCAAACCCTAACCCTAACCCTAACTCAAACCCTAACCCTAACCCTAACACTAATCCTAACCCTCAACCTAACCCTAACCCTAACCCAAACCAAACCCTAACTCAAACCCTAAACCTAACCCTAAACCTAACATTAACCCTAACCAAAACCAAACCATAACCTTAACCCTAACCCAAACGCAAACCCTTACACTAATCCTCACCCTTACCCTAACCCAAACCCAAACCCAAACCCTAAACCTAACCCTAACCCTAACCCTAAACGTAACCCAAAACAATACGCAAACCCTAACCCTATCCCTAACCCTAACCCTAACCCAAACCCTAACTCTAACCCTAACCCTAACCCAAACCCTTACGCAAACCCTAACCCTAACCATAACCCTAACCCAAACCCAAACCCAAACCCTAACCCTAACTCTAACCCTAACCCAAACACAAACCCAAACCCTAATCCTAACCCTAAACATAACCCAAACACAAACCCTAACCCTAACCCTAAACTAACCCTAAACCAAACCCTAACCGTAACCCTAACACTAACCCTAACGCTAGCACAATCCCTAACCCTAACCCTAACCCTAACTCTAACCATAACAATAACGCAAACCCTAAACCTAACCCTAACCCAAACCCTAACCCTAACCCTAACCCTAACCCAAACCCTAACCATAACCCTAACCCAAACATTAACCCTAACCCTAACCCTAACCCAAACGTAACCCTAACCCTAACCCCATCCCAAACCTAACCCTAACCCTAACTCAAACCCTAACCCTAACCCTAACACTAACCCTAACCCTAAACCAAACACTAACCCTAACCCAAACCAAACCCTACCTCAAACCCTAAATCTAACCCTAAACCTAACATTAACTCTAACCGAAACCAAACCCTAACCTTAACCCTAACCCAAACCCAAACACTTACACTAATCCTCACCCTACCCCTAACCCAAACCCAACCCAAACACTAAATCTAACCCTAACCCTAACCCTAACCCAAAGCCTAAACCGAAACCTAACCCTAGCCCACATCCTCACACTAATCCTAAACATAACACTCACCCTAACCCTAACCTTAACCCTAACCCAAATCCAAACCCTAACCCAAACCCTAACCGTAAACCTAACCCTAACCATAACCCTAACCCTAACCCTAACCCTAACCCAAACCCTAACCTTAACCCTAACCCTAATCCAAACCCTAACCCTAACCCAAACCTAAACCCTAACCAAACCAAAACCTAACCCTTACACTAACCCTAACCCCAAGCCTAATCCTAAAGCAAACCCAAACAATAACCCTAATTCTCAACCTAACCCTAAGCGAAAAACAAACCCTAACCCTAAACCTAACCCTAACCCTAACACTAACCCAAACCCAAACCCTAACCATAAACCTAACCCTAACCCTAACCCAAACCATAACTCTATCCAAAAACCTAACCTTAAACCTAAACCAAACCCAAAACTTAACCCTAACACTAACCCTAACACTAAACCTAACCCTGACATTAACCCAAACCCTAACCATAACCCAAACACAAACCCTAACCCTAACACAAAACCTAACCCTAAAACAAACCCTAACCCTATCCCTAACCCTAACCCTAAACCTAAAATTAACCCTAACCCAAACGCAAACCCTAACACTAACCCTAACCCTAAACCTAACCCAAACCCTAACCGTAACCCTAACCCTAACCCTAACGCTAACACAAACCCAAACCCTAACCCTAACCCTAACCCTAATGCAAACCCTAACCCAAAACCAAACCCTAACCCTAACCCTAACCCTAACCCAAACACAAACCCAAACCCTAACCCTAACCCTAAATAACCCAAACCCAAACCCTAACCCTAAACCTAACCCTTACCCAAACCCTAACCCTAACCAGAACCCAAACCATAACTCTATCCCTAACCCTAACCCTAACCCTAAACCTTACCCTAATCCAAACGCACACCCTAACCGTAACCCTAACCCTAACCCTAACCCTAAACCTAACCCAAGCCCTAACAGTAACCTTAGCCTAAACTTAACCCTAACCCAAACGCTATATCTAACACTTACCCTAACCCTAACCCTAATCCTAACACTAACCCTTACCCAAACACTAACCTTATCGCAAACCCTGACCCTAAACTGAACCTAAACCCTAACCCTAACCGTAACACTAAACCTAACCCAAACTAAAAACCCTAATCCTAACAGTAACCCTAACCCTAACCCTAACACTCACCCTAAACCAAAAGGAAACCCTAACCCTAACCTAACCCTAACTCAAACCCTAACCCTAAAGCTAACTCTAATACAAACCTTAACCCTAACCCTAACCCTAAACCTAACTCTAATACAAACCCTAACCCTAACCCTAACCCAAACCCAAACCCTAACCCTAACCATAACCCTAACCCATCCTCTACCCGTACCCTAACCCTAACACTAAACCTAATAATAAACAAACCCCTAACCCTATAACTAACCCTTACCCTAACCCAAACATTAACCCTAAAACTAACCCTAACCCAAACCCTAACCATAACCCAAACCCTAACCCTAACCCTAACCCTATCCCAAACCCTAACCCTAACCCTAAGCCAAACATTAACCCTAAACCTAACCCTAACCCAAACGCTAACCCTAAACCTAACCCTAGCCCAAAACCTAACCTTAACATAAACCTAACACAAATCATAACCCTAACCCAAACCCAAACCCAAACCCTAAACCAAACCCTAACCCTAACCCAAACTCTAACCGTAACTCTAACCCTAACCCTAACCCTAACCCTAACCCTAACTCTAACCCTAACCCTAACCCTAACCCTAACCCTAACCCAAACCCTAACACTAACCCTAACACAAACCCTAACCCTAACCCTAAGCCTAAGCCTAAGCCTAAACCTAACTCTAACAGAAACCCTAACCCTAACCCTAACCCTAACCCTAACCCTAACCTTAACCCAAACTCAAACCCTAAACCTAATGCTAACCCTAACCCAAACCCTATCCCTAACCCTAACCCTTATCGAAACCCTAAATCTAACCCTAACCCTAACCCGAACGAAAACCTAAACCTAACCCTAACCCAAACCCTAACCCTAACCCTAACCCTAACCCTAACACTCACCCTAAACCATACGGAAACCCTAACCCTAACCCTAACTCAAACCCTAACCCTAAACCTAACAATCATACAAAACCTAACCCTAACCCTAACCCAAACCCAAACCCTAACCCTAACCATAACCCTAACCCATCCTCTACCCGTACCCTAACCTTAACACTAAACCTAATACTAAACAAACGCCTAACACTATACCTAACCCTTACCCTAACCCAAACATTAACCCTAAAACTAACCCTAACCCAAATCCTAACCCTAAACCTAACCCTAACCCAAACACAAACTCAAACCCTAACCCTAACCCTAAACATAACCCAAAACCAAACCCTAACCCTAAACCTAACCCTTACCCAAACCCTAACCATAACCAGAAACCAAAACATAACTCTATCCCTA
>JAJHUQ010000058.1:2717500-2722500 GCA_035773235.1 Eospalax fontanierii | reverse complement strand
CACTAACCCTAATCCAAACCCTAACCCTAACCCAAATTTTAACCCTAACCAAACCAAAACCTAACCCTTACACTAACCCTAACCCCAAGCCTAATCTTAAACCAAACCCAAACAATAACCCTAATTCTCAACCTAACCCTAAGCGAAAACCTAACACTAACCTTAACCCAAACCATAACTCTATCCCAAAACCTAACCTTAAACCTAAACCAAACCCAAAACTTAACCCTAACACTAACCCTAACACTAAACCTAAAACTGACCCTTACCCTAACCCTAACCCTAACCCAAACACAAACCCTAACCCTAACACAAAACCTAACCCTAAAACAAACCCTAACCCTAAACCTAACCCAAACCCAAACCATAACCGTAACCCTCACCCAAACCATAACACTAATCCTAACCCTAAACCTAACCCAAACCCTAACCGTAACCCTAACCCTAACGCTAACACAAACCCTAACCATAACCCTAACTCTAACCCTAACCCAAACCCTAACTCTAACCCTAACCCTAACCCAAACCCAAACCCTAACCCTAACCCTAACAATAATGCAAACCCTAACTCTAACCCTAACCCTAACCCAAACCCAAACCCTAACCCTAACCCTAACAATAATGCAAACCCTAATGCTAACCCTAACCCTAACCCAAACCCAAACCCTAACCCTAACCCTAACGCTTACACAAACCCTAACCCTAAACCTAACCCAAACGCAAACCATAACCGTAAGCCTCACCCAAACCATAACCCTAATCCTAACCCTAACCCTAACCCAAATCCTAACCGTAACCCTAACCCTAACGCTAACACAAACCCTAACCATAACCCTAACCCTAACCCTAACCCAAACTCTAACTCTAACCCTAACCCTAACCCAAACCCAACCCCTAAGCCTAACCCTAACAATAATGCAAACCCTAATGCTAACCCTAACCCTAACCCAAACCCAAACCCTAACCCTAACCCTAACGCTAACACAAACCCTAACCCTAACCCTAACTCTAACCCTAACCCAAACCCTAACTCTAACCTAACGCTAACCCAAACCCAAACCCTAACCCTAACCCTAACAATAACGCAAACCCTAACGCAAAATCTAACCCTACCTTAACCCTAACCCTAAACATAACCCAAACCCAAACCCTAACCCTAAACCTAACCCTTACCCAAATCTAACCATAACCAGAACCCAAACCATAACTGTATACCTAAACCTAACCCTTACCCTAAAACTTAACCTAATCCAAACGCACACCCTAACCCTAACCCTAACCCTAACCCTAAACCTAAACCTAACCCAAGCCCTAACAGTAACCTTAGCCTAAACTTAACCCTAACCCAAACGCTAAACCTAAACCTAACCCTAACCCTAACCCTAAACCTAACACTAACCCAAACCCTAACATTAACCCTAACCCTAACCCTAACCCTAACCTTAACGCAAACATTAACCCTAAACCTAACCCTAACCCAAACGCTAACCCTAAACCTAACCCTAGCCCAAAACCTAACCTTAACATAAACCTAACACAAATCCTAACCCTAACCCAAACCCAAACCCAAACCCTAAACCAAACCCTAAGCCTAACCCAAACTCTAACCGTAACTCTAACCCTAACCCTAACCCTAACCCTAACTCTAACCCTAACCCTAACCCTAACCCTAACCCTAACCCAAACCCTAACACTAACCCTAACACAAACCCTAACCCTAACCCTAAGCCTAAGCCTAAGCCTAAACCTAACTCTAACAGAAACCCTAACCCTAACCCTAACCCTAACCCTAACCCTAACCTTAACCCAAACTCAAACCCTAAACCTAATGCTAACCCTAACCCAAACCCTATCCCTAACCCTAACCCTTATCGAAACCCTAAATCTAACCCTAACCCTAACCCGAACGAAAACCTAAACCTAACCCTAACCCAAACCCTAACCCTAACCCTAACCCTAAACCTAACACTCACCCTAAACCAAACGGAAACCCTAACCCTAACCATAACTCAAACCCTAACCCTAAACCTAACAATAATACAAAACCTAACCCTAACCCTAACCCAAACCCAAACCCTAACCCTAACCATAACCCTAACCCATCCTCTACCCGTACCCTAACCCTAACACTAAACCTAATACTAAACAATCCCCTAACACTATACCTAACCCTTACCCTAACCCAAACATTAACCCTAAAACTAACCCTAACCCAAATCCTAACCCTAAACCTAACCCTAACCCAAACACAAACTCAAACCCTAACCCTAAACATAACCCAAAACCAAACCCTAACCCTAAACCTAACCCTTACCCAAACCCTAACCATAACCAGAAACCAAAACATAACTCTATCCCTAAACCTAACTCTAACCCTAAACCTTACCCTAATCCAAACGCACACCCTAACCCTAACCCTAACCCTAAACCTAAACCTAACGCAAGCCCTAACACTAACCTTAGACTAAACTTAACCCTAACCCAAACGCTAAACCTAACCCTAACCCTAACCCTAACCTAATCCTAACACTAACCCTTACCCAAACACTAACCTTATCGCAAAACCTCACCCTAAACCTAACATAAACCCTAACCCTAACCCTAACACTAAACCTAATCCAAACCAAAACCCTAATCCTAACACTAACCCTAACCCTAATCCTAACACTCACCCTAAACCAAACGGAAACCCTAACCCTAACCCTAACTCAAACCCTAAACCTAAACCTAACTCTAATACAAACCCTAACCCTAACCCTAACCCTAACCCAAACCCAAACCCTAACCCTAACCATAACCCTAACCCATCCTCTACCCGTACCCTGACCCTAACACTAAACCTAATACTAAACAAACCCCTAACCCTATACCTAACCCTTACCCTAACCCAAACATTAACCCTAAAACTAACCCTAACCCAAACCCTAACCATAAACCTAACCCTAACCCAAACCCTAACCCTAACCCTAACCCTAACCCAAACCCTAACCCTAACCCTAACCCAAACATTAACCCTAAACCTAACCCTAACCCAAACGCTAACCCTAAACCTAACCCTAGCCCAAAACCTAACCCTAAACCTAACCCTAACACAAACCCTAACCCTAACCCAAAACCAAACCCAAACCCTAAACTTAACCGTAACCCTAACCCAAACTCTAACCATAACTCTAACCCTCACCCCAACCCTAACCCTAAGTCTAAACCTAACACTAACCCAAACCCTAACACTAACACTAACCCTAACCCTAACCCTAAACCTAAAAGTAACCCTAACCCAAACGCAAACCCTAACACTTACCCTAACACTAACCGTAACACAAACCCTAACCGTAACCCTAACCCGAAACCTAACGCTAACACAAACCCTAACCCTAACCCTAACCCTAAACCTAACCCAAACCCAAACCATAACCTTAAGCCTCACTCAAACCATAACCCTAATCCTAACCCTAACCCTAACCCAAACCCTAACGGTAACCGTAACCATAACCCTAATGCTAACACAAAGCCTCCCCCTAACCCTAACCCTAACCCAAACCCTAAATCTAACCCTAACCCTAACCCAAACTCAAACCCTAAACCTAATGCTAACCCTAACCCAAACCCTATCCCTAACCCTAACCCTTATCCAAAGCCTAAATCTAACCCTAACCCTAACCCGAACCAAAACCTAAACCTAACCCAAACCCTGAACCTAACACTAACCCTAACCCAAACCCTAAACCTAACCCTAACCCTAACCCAAACCCAAACCCTTACACTAATCCTCACCCTAACCCTAACCAAAATCCAAACCCAAACACTAAATCTAAACCTAAACCTAACCCTAACCCTAACCGAAAGCCTAAACTGAAACCAAACCCTAACCCAAATCCTCACACTAATCCTAAACCTAACACACACCCTAACCCTAACCTTAACCCTAAACCAAATCCAAAGCCTAACCCTAACCCTAACACTAACCCAAACCCAAACCCTAACCGCAAACCTAACCCTAACCCTAATCCTAATCCTAACTCTAACCCTAAGCCAAACCCTAAACCTAACACTAACCCTAATCCAAACGCTAACCCTAACCCAAATTTTAACCCTAACCAAACCAAAACCTAACCTTTACACTAACCCTAACCCCAAGCCTAATCCTAAACCAAACCCAAACAATAACCCTAATTCTCAACCTAACCCTAAGCGAAAAACTAACACTAACCTTAACCCAAACCATAACTCTATCCCAAAACCTAACCTTAAACCTAAACCAAACCCAAAACTTAACCCTAACACTAACCCTAACACTAAACCTAAAACTGACCCTTACCCTAACCCTAACCCTAACCCAAACACAAACCCTAACCCTAACACAAAACCTAACCCTAAAACAAACCCTAACCCTAAACCTAACCCAAACCCAAACCATAACCGTAACCCTCACCCAAACCATAACCCTAATCCTAACCCTAAACCTAACCCAAACCCTAACCGTAACCCTAACCCTAACGCTAACACAAACCCTAACCATAACCCTAACGCTAACCCTAACCCAAACCCTAACTCTAACCCTAACCCTAACCCAAACCCAAACCCTAACCCTAACCCTAACAATAATGCAAACCCTAACTCTAACCCTAACCCTAACCCAAACCCAAACCCTAACCCTAACCCTAACAATAATGCAAACCCTAATGCTAACCCTAACCCTAACCCAAACCCAAACCCTAACCCTAACCCTAACGCTAACACAAACCCTAACCCTAAACCTAACCCAAACCCAAACCATAATCGTAAGCCTCACCCAAACCATAACCCTAATCCTAACCCTAACCCTAACCCAAACCCTAACCGTAACCCTAACCCTAACGCTAACACAAACCCTAACCATAACCCTAACCCTAACCCTAACCCAAACCCTAACTCTAACCCTAACCCTAACCCAAACCCAAACCCTAACCCTAACCCTAACAATAATGCAAACCCTAATGCTAACCCTAACCCTAACTGTA
>JAJHUQ010000058.1:2695000-2702500 GCA_035773235.1 Eospalax fontanierii | reverse complement strand
CCTAAAACAAACCCTAACCCTATCCCTAAACCTAACCCTAAACCTAAATGTAACCCTAACTCAAACGCAAACCCTAACCCTAACCCAAAACCTAAACCTAACCCAAACCCTAACCGTAACCCTAACCCTAACCCTAACGCTAACACAAAACCTAACCCTAAACCTAACCCAAACTCAAACCATAATCATAATCCTCACCCAAAACATTACCCTAACCCTAACCCTAACCCTAACCCTAACCCTAACCCAAACCCTAAAACTAACCCTAACCCTAACCCTAAGGCTAACACAAACCCTAACCCTAACCCTAACCCAAACCCAAACTCTAACCCTAACCCTAACCCAAACCCTAACCCTAACCCTAACCCTAACCCAAACCCTAACCCTAACCCTAACCCTAACCCTAACCGAAACCCTTAACCTAACCCTAATCCTAACCCTAACCCTAACCCTAACCCGAACGTTAACCTAAACGTAACCCTAACCCAAATGCAAACCCTAACCCTAACCCTAACCCTAACCCTAAACCTAACCCAAGCCCTAACAGTAACCTTAGCCTAAACTTAACCCTAACCCAAACGCTATATCTAACCCTTACCCTAACCCTAACCCTAATCCTAATACTAACCCTTACCCAAACACTAACCTTATCGCAAACCCTAACCCTATCCCTAACCCAAACCCTAACCGTAACCCTAACCCTAACCCTAACCCTAACCCAAACCCTAACCCTAACCCTAACCCAAACATTAACCCTAAACCTAACCCTAACCCAAACGTAACCCTAACCCTAACCCAATCCCAAACCCTAACCCTAACCCTAACTCAAACCCTAACCCTAACCCTAACTCAAACCCTAACCCTAACCCTAACCCTATCCCGAGCCCTAACCCTAACCCTAACCATAAAACTAAATGTAAACCTAACCCAAACGCAAACCCTAACCCTAACCCTAACCCTAACCCTAACCCAAACCCTAACCGTAACCCTAACCCTAACCCTAATGCTAACACAAACTCTAAACCTAACCCTAACCCTAACCCAAACCCTAATTCTAACCCTAACCCTAACCCAACCCCAAACCCTAACCCTAACCCTAACCCTAACGCAAACCCTAACCCTAACCCTAGCCCTAGCCCAAACGCTAACCCTAACCCAAACACAAACGCAAACGCGAATGCTAACGCTAAACATAACCCTAACCCTAACCCTAACCCTAACCCAAACCCTAACCTTAACCCTAACCCTAATCCAAACCCTAACCCTAACCCAAACCTAAACCCTAACCAAACCAAAACCTAACGCTTACACTAACCCTAACCCCAAGCCTAATCCTAAAGCAAACCCAAACAATAACCCTAATTCTCAACCTAACCCTAAGCGAAAACCAAACCCTAACCCTAACCCTAACCCTAACCCTAACACTAACCCAAACCCAAACCCTAACCATAAACCTAACCCTAACCCTAACCCAAACCATAACTCTATCCAAAAACCTAACCTTAAACCTAAACCAAACCCAAAACTTAACCCTAACACTAACCCTAACACTAAACCTAACCCTGACCCTAACCCAAACCTAACCCTAACCCAAACACAAACCCTAACCCTAACACAAAACCTAACCCTAAAACAAACCCTAACCCTATCCCTAACCCTAACCCTAAACCTAAAAGTAACCCTAACCCAAACGCAAACCCTAACACTAACCCTAACCCTAAACCTAACCCAAACCCTAACCGTAACCCTAACCCTAACCCTAACGCTAACACAAACCCTAACCCTAAACCTAACCCAAACACAAACCATAACCGTAAGCCTCACGCAAACCATAACCCTAATCCTAACCCTAACCCTAACCCAAACCCGAACCGTAACCGTAACCCTAACCCTAAAGCTAACACAAAGCCTAACCCTAAACCGAACCCTAACCCAAACCCTAAATCTAACCCTAAAACTAAACCAAACCCAAACACTAACCCTAAGCCTAACCCTAAACCAAACCCTAACCCTAACCCAAACCCAAACCCTAACCCTAACCCTAACCCTAACCCTAACCCTAACCCTAAACGTAACCCTAACCCAAACGCAAACCCTAACCCTAACCCTAACCCTAACCCAAACCCTAACCGTAACCCTAACCTTAACCCTAACGCTAACACAAACCCTAACCCTAACCCTAACCCTAACCCTAACCCAAACCCTAACTCTAATCCTAACCCTAACCCAAACACAAACCTTAACCCTAAACCTAACCCTAACGCAAACCCTAACCCTAACCCTAACCCTAACCCAAACCCAAACCCTAACCCTAACCCTAACCCTAACCCAAACAAAAACCCAAACCCTAATCCTAACCCAAAACTTAACCCAAACCCAAACCCTAACCCTAAACCTAACCCTTACCCAAACCCTAACCAGAACCAGAACCCAAACCCTAACTCTATCCCTAAACCTAATCCTAAACCTAAACCTTACCCTAATCCAAATGTACACCCTAACCCAACTCTAACCCTAACCCTAACCCTAAATCTAACAAAAGCCCTAACACTAACCTTAGCCTAAACTTAACCCTAACCCAAACGCTAAACCTAACCCTAACCCTAACCCTAACCCTAATCCTAACACTAACCCTTACCCAAACACTAACCTTATCGCAAACCCTCACCCTAAACCTAACCTAAACCCTAACCCTAACCCTAACACTAAACCTAACCCAAACCCAAACCCTAATCCTAACACTAACCCTAACCCTAACCCTAACACTCACCCTAAACCAAACGGAAACCCTAACCCTAACCCTAACCCTAACTCAAACCCTAACCCTAAACCTAACTCTAATACAAACCCTAACCCTAACCCTAACCCAAACCCAAACCCTAACCCTAACCATAACCCTAACCCATCCTCTACCCGTACCCTAACCCTAACACTAAACCTAATACTAAACAAACCCCTAACCCTATACCTAACCCTTACCCTAACCCAAGCATTAACCCTAAAACTAACCCTAACCCAAACCCTAACCCTAAACCTAACCCTAACCCAAACCCTAACCCTAACCCTAACCCTAACCCTAACCCAAACCCTAACCCTAACCCTAACCCAAACATTAACCCTAAACCTAACCCTAACCCAAACGCTAACCCTAACCCTAACCCTAGGCAAAACCTAACCCTAAGACTAGCCCTAACACAAACCCTAACCCGAAACCAAAACCAAACCCAAACCCTAAATTTAACCCTAACCCTAACCCAAACTCTAACCGTAACTCTAACCCTAACCCTAACCGTAACCCTAAACCTAACACTAACCCAAACCCTAACACTAACCCTAACCCTAACCCTAACCCTAACCCAAACATTAAACCTAAACCTAACCCTAACCCAAACCCTAACACTAACCCTAACACAAACCCTAACCCTAACCCTAACCCTAGCCTAAGCCTAAACCTAACCCTAACAGAAACCCTAACCCTAACCCTAACCCTAACCCTAACCCTAACCCTAACCCTAACCCAAACTCAAACCCTAAACCTAACGCTAACTCTAACCCAAACCCTATCCCTAACCCTAAACCTTATCCAAACCCTAAATCTAACCCTAACCCTAACCCGAAACAAAACTTAACCTAACCCAAACCCTAACCCTAACCCTAACCCTAACCCAAACCCTAACCCTAACCCAAACACAAACCCAAACCCTAATCCTAACCCTAAACATAACCCAAACCCAAAACCTAAACCTAAACCTAACCCTTACCCAAACCCTAACCATAACCAGAACCCAAACCATAACTGTATCCCTAAACCTAACCCTAACCCTAAACCTTACCCTAATCCAAACGTACACCCTAACCCTACCATAACCCTAACCCTAACCCTAAACCTAACCCAAGCCCTAACACTAACCTTAGCCTAAACTTAACCCTAACCCAAATGCTAAATCTAACCCTAACCCTAACCCTAAACCTAATCCTAACACTAAACCTTACCCAAACACTAACCTTATCGCAAACTCTCACCCTAAACCTAACCTAAACCCTAACCCTAACCCTAACACTAAACCTAACCCAAACCCAAACCCTGATCCTAACACTAACCCTAAACCTAACCCTAACACTCACCTAAACCAAACGGAAACCCTAACCCTAATCCTAACCCCAACTGAAACCCTAACCCTAAACCTAAACCTAAGCCTAAGCCTAAACCTACCCCTAACACAAACCCTAACCCATCCCTAACCCTAACCTTAACCCTAACCCTAACCCAAACTCAAACCCTAAACCTAATGCTAACCCTAACCCAAACCCTATCCCTAACCCTAACCCTTATCCAAACCCTAAATCTAACCCTAACCCTAACCCGAACCAAAACCTAAACCTAACCCAAACCCTGAACCTAACACTAACCCTAACCCAAACCCTAAACCTAACCCTAACCCTAACCCAAACCCAAACCCTTACACTAATCCTCTCCCTAACCCTAACCAAAATCCAAACCCAAACACTAAATCTAAACCTAAACCTAACCCTAACCCTAACCAAAAGCCTAAACTGAAACCAAACCCTAACCCAAATCCTCACACTAATCCTAAACCTAACACACACCCTAACCCTAACCTTAACCCTAAACCAAATCCAAAGCCTAACCCTAACCCTAACACTAACCCAAACCCAAACCCTAACCGCAAACCTAACCCTAACCCTAACCCTAATCCTAATTCTAACCCTAAGCCAAACCCTAAACCTAACCCTAACCCTAATCCAAACCCTAACCCTAACCCAAATTTTAACCCTTTCCAAACCAAATCCTATCCCTTACACTAACCCTAACCCCATGCCTAATCCTATTCCAATCCCAAACAATAACCCTAATTCTCATCCTATTGCTAAGCGAAATCCTAACACTAACCTTAACCCAAACCATAACTCTATCCCAAAACCTAACCTTAAACCTAAACCAAACCCAAAACTTAATCCTAACACTAACCCTAACACTAAACCTAAAACTGACCCTTACCCTAACCCTAACCCTAACCCAAACACAAACCCTAACCCTAACACAAAACCTAACCCTAAAACAAACCCTAACCCTAAACCTAACCCAAACCCAAACCATAACCGTAACCCTCACCCAAGCCATAACCCTAATCCTAACCCTAAGCCTAACCCAAACCCTAACCGAAACCCTAGCCCTAACGCTAACACAAACCCTAACCCTAACCCTAACCCTAACCCTAACCCAAACCCTAACTCTAACCCTAACCCTAAACCTAACCCAAACCCTAACCGTAACCCTAACCCTAACCCTAACGCTAACACAAACCCTAACCCTAAACCTAACCCAAACCCAAACCATAACCGTAAGCCTCACCCAAACCATAACCCTAATCCTAACCCTAACCCTAACCCAAACCCGAACCGTAACCGTAACCCTAACCCTAAAGCTAACAAAAAGCCTAACCCTAACCCGAACCCTAACCCAAACCCTAAATCTAACCCTAAAACTAAACCAAACCCAAACACTAACCCTAAGCCTAACCCTAAACCAAACCCTAACCCTAACCCAAACCCAAACCCTAACCCTAACCCTAACCCTAACCCTAACCCTAACCCTAAACGTAACCCTAACCCAAACGCAAACCCTAACCCTAACCCTAACCCTAACCCAAACCCTAACCGTAACCCTAACCCTAACCCTAACGCTAACACAAACCCTAACCCTAACCCTAACCCTAACCCTAACCCAAACCCTAACTCTAACCCTAACCCTAACCCAAACACAAACCTTAACCCTAACCCTAACCCTAACGCAAACCCTAACCCTAACCCTAACCCTAACCCAAACCCAAACCCTAACCCTAACCCTAACCCTAACCCAAACAAAAACCCAAACCCTAATCCTAACCCTAAACATAACCCAAACCCAAACCCTAACCCTAAACCTAACCCTTACCCAAACCCTAACCAGAACCAGAACCCAAACCCTAACTCTATCCCTAAAACTAATCCTAAACCTAAACCTTACCCTAATCCAAATGTACACCCTAACCCAACTCTAACCCTAACCCTAACCCTAAATCTAACAAAAGGCCTAACACTAACCTTAGCCTAAACTTAACCCTAACCCAAACGCTAAACCTAACCCTAACCCTAACCCTAACCCTAATCCTAACACTAACCCTTACCCAAACACTAACCTTATCGCAAACCCTCACCCTAAACCTAACCTAAACCCTAACCCTAACCCTAACACTAAACCTAACCCAAACCCAAACCCTAATCCTAACACTAACCCTAACCCTAACCCTAACACTCACCCTAAACCAAACCGAAACCCTAACCCTAACCCTAACCCTAAATCAAACCCTAACCCTAAATCTAACTCTAATACAAACCCTAACCCTAACCCTAACCCAAACCCAAACCCTAACCCTAACCATAACCCTAACCCATCCTCTACCCGTACCCTAACCCTAACACTAAACCTAATACTAAACAAACCCCTAACCCTATACCTAACCCTTACCCTAACCCAAGCATTAACCCTAAAACTAACCCTAACCCAAACCCTAACCCTAAACCTAACCCTAACCCAAACCCTAACCCTAACCCTAACCCTAACCCTAACCCTAACCCAAACCCTAACCCTAACCCTAACCCAAACATTAACCCTAAACCTAACCCTAACCCAAACGCTAACCCTAACCCTAAGCCTAGGCAAAACCTAACCCTATAACTAACCCTAACACAAACCCTAACCCGAAACCAAAACCAAACCCAAACCCTAAATTTAACCCTAACCCTAACACAAACTCTAACCGTAACTCTAACCCTAACCCTAACCGTAACCCTAAACCTAACACTAACCCAAACCCTAACACTAACCCTAACCCTAACCCTAACCCTAACCCAAACATTAAACCTAAACCTAACCCTAACCCAAACCCTAACACTAACCCTAACACAAACCCTAACCCTAACCCTAACCCTAGCCTAAGCCTAAACCTAACCCTAACAGAAACCCTAACCCTAACCCTAACCCTAACCCTAACCCTAACCCTAACCCTAACCCAAACTCAAACCCTAAACCTAACGCTAACTCTAACCCAAACCCTATCCCTAACCCTAAACCTTATCCAAACCCTAAATCTAACCCTAACCCTAACCCGAAACAAAACTTAACCTAACCCAAACCCTGACCCTAACACTAACCCTAACCCAAACCCTAAACCTAACCCTAATCCTAACCCAAATATTAACCCTAAACCTAACGCTAACCCTAACGCTAACCATAAACCTAAACCTAACCCAAACCCTAACCCTAATCCTAACCTTAACCCAAACATAAACCCTAACCCTAACCCTAACTCAAACCCTAACCCTAACCTTAACACTAAACCTAACCCTAAACCTAACCCTAACCCTAACCCAAACCAAACCCTAACTCAAACCCTAAACCTAACCCTAACCCTAACATTAACCCTAACCGAAACCAAA
>JAJHUQ010000058.1:2650000-2655000 GCA_035773235.1 Eospalax fontanierii | reverse complement strand
ACCCTAACCCAAACCCTAATTCTAACCCTAACCCTAACCCAAACCCAAACCCTAACCCTAACCCTAACCCTAACGCAAACCCTAACCCTAACCCTAACCCTAACCCAAACCCTAACCCTAACCCAAACACAAACCCAAACCCGAATCCTAACCCTAACCATAACCCTAACCCTAACCCTAACCCTAACCCAAACCCTAACCTTAACCCTAACCCTAATCCAAACCCTAACCCTACCCCAAACCTAAACCCTAACCAAACCAAAACCTAACGCTTACACTAACCCTAACCCCAAGCCTAATCCTAAAGCAAACCCAAACAATAACCCTAATTCTCAACCTAACCCTAAGCGAAAACCAAACCCTAACCCTAACCCTAACCCTAACCCTAACACTAACCCAAACCCAAACCCTAACCATAAACCTAACCCTAACCCTAACCCAAACCATAACTCTATCCAAAAACCTAACCTTAAACCTAAACCAAACCCAAAACTTAACCCTAACACTAACCCTAACACTAAACCTAACCCTGACCCTAACCCAAACCCGAACCCTAACCCAAACACAAACCCTAACCCTAACACAAAACCTAACCCTAAAACAAACCCTAACCCTATCCCTAACCCTAACCCTAAACCTAAAAGTAACCCTAACCCAAACGCAAACCCTAACACTAACCCTAACCCTAAACCTAACCCAAACCCTAACCGTAACCCTAACCCTAACCCTAACGCTAACACAAACCCTAACCCTAAACCTAACCCAAACCCAAACCATAACCGTAAGCCTCACCCAAACCATAACCCTAATCCTAACCCTAACCCTAACCCAAACCCGAACCGTAACCGTAACCCTAACCCTAAAGCTAACACAAAGCCTAACCCTAACCCCAACCCTAACCCAAACCCTAAATCTAACCCTAAAACTAAACCAAACCCAAACACTAACCCTAAGCCTAACCCTAAACCAAACCCTAACCCTAACCCAAACCCAAACCCTAACCCTAACCCACACCCTAACCCCCACCCTACCCCTAAACGTCACCCACACCCAAACGCCAACCCTAACCCTAACCCTCACGCTAACCCAAACACTAACCGTAACCCTAAGCCTAACCCTAACGCTAACACAAACCCTAACCCTAACCCTAACCCTAACCCTAACCCAAACCCTAACTCTAATCCTAACCCTAACCCAAACACAAACCTTAACCCTAACCCTAACCCTAACGCAAACCCTAACCCTAACCCTAACCCTAACCCAAACCCAAACCCTAACCCTAACCCTAACCCTAACCCAAACAAAAACCCAAACCCTAATCCTAACCCTAAACATAACCCAAACCCAAACCCTAACCCTAAACCTAACCCTTACCCAAACCCTAACCAGAACCAGAACCCAAACCCTAACTCTATCCCTAAACCTAATCCTAAACCTAAACCTTACCCTAATCCAAATGTACACCCTAACCCAACTCTAACCCTAACCCTAACCCTAAATCTAACAAAAGCCCTAACACTAACCTTAGCCTAAACTTAACCCTAACCCAAACGCTAAACCTAACCCTAACCCTAATCCTAACACTAACCCTTACCCAAACACTAACCTTATCGCAAACCCTCACCCTAAACCTAACCTAAACCCTAACCCTAACCCTAACACTAAACCTAACCCAAACCCAAACCCTAATCCTAACACTAACCCTAACCCTAACCCTAACACTCACCCTAATCCAAACGGAAACCCTAACCCTAACCCTTACCCTAACTCAAACCCTAACCCTAAAGCTAACTCTAATCCAAACCCTAACCCTAACCCTACCCCAAACCCAAACCCTAACCCTAACCATAACCCTAACCCATCCTCTACGCGTACCCTAACCCTAACACTAAACCTAATACTAAACAAACCCCTAACCCTTTACCTAACCCTTACCCTAACCCAAGCATTAACCCTAAAACTAACCCTAACCCAAACCCTAACCCTAAACCTAACCCTAACCCAAACCCTAACCCTAACCCTAACCCTAACCCTAACCCAAACCCTAACCCTAACCCTAACCCAAACATTAACCCTAAACCTAACCCTAACCCAAACGCTAACCCTAACCCTAACCCTAGGCAAAACCTAACCCTAAAACTAACCCTAACACAAACCCTAACCCGAAACCAAAACCAAACCCAAACCCTAAATTTAACCCTAACCCTAACCCAAACTCTAACCGTAACTCTAACCCTAACCCTAACCGTAACCCTAAACCTAACACTAACCCAAACCCTAACACTAACCCTAACCCTAAACCTAACCCTAACCCAAACATTAAACCTAAACCTAACCCTAACCCAAACCCTAACACTAACCCTAACACAAACCCTAACCCTAACCCTAACCCTAGCCTAAGCCTAAACCTAACCCTAACAGAAACCCTAACCCTAACCCTAACCCTAACCCTAACCCTAACCCAAACTCAAACCCTAAACCTAACGCTAACTCTAACCCAAACCCTATCCCTAACCCTAAACCTTATCCAAACCCTAAATCTAACCCTAACCCTAACCCGAAACAAAACTTAACCTAACCCAAACCCTGACCCTAACACTAACCCTAACCCAAACCCTAAACCTAACCCTAATCCTAACCCAAATATTAACCCTAAACCTAACGCTAACCCTAACGCTAACCAAAAACCTAAACCTAACCCAAACCCTAACCCTAATCCTAACCTTAACCCAAACCCTAACCCTAATCCTAACCCTAACCCAAACATAAACCCTAACCCTAACCCTAACTCAAACCCTAACCCTAACCTTAACACTAAACCTAACCCTAAACCTAACCCTAACCCTAACCCAAACCAAACCCTAACTCAAACCCTAAACCTAACCCTGACCCTAACATTAACCCTAACCGAAACCAAACCCTAACCTTAACCATAACCCAAACGCAAACCCTTACACTAATCCTCACCCTAACCCTAATCCAAACCAAAACCCAAACACTAAATCTAACCCTAACCCTAACCCTAACCCTAACCCAAATCCTAAACCGAAACCTAACCCTAACCCAAATCCTCACACTTATCCTAAGCCTAACACACACACTAACCCTAACCTTAACCCTAACCCAAATCCAAACGCTAACCCTAACCCTATCCCTAACCCAAACGCAAACCCTAACCCTAACCCTAATCCTAACCCAAACCCTAACCGTAACCCTAACCCTAACCCTAACGCTAACACAAAACCTTAACCTAACCCTAACCCTAACCCAAACCCTAACTCTAACCCTAACCCTAACCCAAACCCAAACCCAAACCCTAACCCTAACCCTAACCCTAACGCAAACCCTAACCCTAACCCTAACCCTAACCCAAACCCTAACCCTAACCCAAACACAAACCCAAACCCTAATCCTAACCCTAAACATAACCCAAACCCAAAACCTAAACCTAAACCTAACCCTTACCCAAACCCTAACCATAACCAGAACCCAAACCATAACTCTATCCCTAAACCTAACCCTAACCCTAAACCTTACCCTAATCCAAACGTACACCCTAACCCTACCATAACCCTAACCCTAACCCTAAACCTATCCCAAGCCCTAACACTAACCTTAGCCTAAACTTAACCCTAACCCAAACGCTAAATCTAACCCTAACCCTAACCCTAAACCTAATCCTAACACTAACCCTTACCCAAACACTAACCTTATCGCAAACCCTCACCCTAAACCTAACCTAAACCCTAACCCTAACCCTAACACTAAACCTAACCCAAACCCAAACCCTGATCCTAACACTAACCCTAAACCTAACCCTAACACTCACCTAAACCAAACGGAAACCCTAACCCTAATCCTAACCCCAACTGAAACCCTAACCCTAAAACTAACCCTAAGCCTAAGCCTAAACCTACCCCTAACACAAACCCTAACCCATCCCTAACCCTAACCTTAACCCTAACCCTAACCCAAACTCAAACCCTAAACCTAATGCTAACCCTAACCCAAACCCTATCCCTAACCCTAACCCTTATCCAAACCCTAAATCTAACCCTAACCCTAACCCGAACCAAAACCTAAACCTAACCCAAACCCTGAACCTAACACTAACCCTAACCCAAACCCTAAACCTAACCCTAACCCTAACCCAAACCCAAACCCTTACACTAATCCTCCTCCTACCCCTAACCAAACTCCAAACCCAAACACTAAATCTAACCCTAAACCTAACCCTAACCCTAACCGAAAGCCTAAACTGAAACCAAACCCTAACCCAAATCCTCACACTAATCCTAAACCTAACACACACCCTAACCCTAACCTTAACCCTAAACCAAATCCAAAGCCTAACCCTAACCCTAACACTAACCCAAACCCAAACCCTAACCGCAAACCTAACCCTAACCCTAACCCTAATCCTAATTCTAACCCTAAGCCAAACCCTAAACCTAACCCTAACCCTAATCCAAACCCTAACCCTAACCCAAATTTTAACCCTAACCAAACCAAAACCTAACCCTTACACTAACCCTAACCCCAAGCGTAATCCTAAACCAAACCCAAACAATAACCCTAATGCTCAACCTAACCCTAAGCGAAAACCTAACACTAACCTTAACCCAAACCATAACTCTATCCCAAAACCTAACCTTAAACCTAAACCAAACCCAAAATTTAACCCTAACACTAACCCTAACACTAAACCTAAAACTGACCCTTACCCTAACCCTAACCCTAACCCAACCACAAACCCTAACCCTAACACAAAACCTAACCCTAAAACAAACCCTAACCCTAAACCTAACCCAAACCCAAACCATAACCGTAACCCTCACCCAAACCATAACCCTAATCCTAACCCTAACCCTAACCCAAACCCTAAGCGAAATCCTAACCCTAACCCTAACGCTAACACAAACCCTAACCCTAACCCTAACCCTAACCCTAACCCTAACCCTAACCCAAACCCTAACTCTAACCCTAACCCTAACCCAAAC
>JAJHUQ010000058.1:2607500-2610000 GCA_035773235.1 Eospalax fontanierii | reverse complement strand
ACCCAAACCCTTACACTAATCCTCACCCTAACCCTAACCCAAACACAAACCCAAACACTAAATCTAACCCTAACCCAAAGCCTAAACCGAAACCTAACCCTAACCCAAATCTCACACTAATCCTAAACCTAACACACACGCTAACCCTAACCTTAACCCTAACCCAAATCCAAACCCTAACCCTAACCCTAACACTAACCCAAACCCAAACCCTAACCGTAAACCTAACCCTAACCCTAACCCTAACACTAACTCTAACTCTAACCCAAACCCTAACCCTAACCCTAAGCCTAATCCAAACCCTAACCCTAACCCAAACCGTAACCCTAACCAAACCAAAACCTAACCCTTACACTAACCCTAACCCCAAGCCTAATCCTAAACCAAACCCAAACAATAACCCTAATTCTCAACCTAACCCTAAGCGAAAACCTAACACTAACCCTAACCCAAACCATAACTCTATCCCAAAACCTATCCTTAAACCTAAACCAAACCCAAAACTTAACCCTAACACTAACCCTAACACTAAACCTAACCCTGACCCTAACCCTATCCCTAACCCGAACCCAAGCCCAAACCCTAACCCTAACACAAAACCTATGCCCAAAACAAACTCTAACCCTCTCCATAACACTAACCCTAAACCTTAAAGAAACACTTACCCAAAAACAAACCCTAACCCTAACCCTAACCCTAAACCTAACCCAAACCCTAACCGTAACCCTAACACTAACCTTAACGCTAACACAAACACTAACCCTAAGCCTAACCCAAACCCAAACCATAACCGTAACCCTCACCCAAACCATAACCCTAATCCTAACCCTAACAAAAACGCAAACCCTACCCTTAACCCTAACCCTAACCCTAACACTAACCCTAACCAAATCCTAACTCTAACCCTAACTCTAACCCTAACCCAAACCCTAACTCTAACCCTAACCCTAACCCAAACCCAAACCCTAACCCTAACCCTAACCCAAAACCTAACCCTAACCCTAACCCAAACCCAAACCCTAAACCTAACCCTAACCCTAAGCCTAACCCTAAGCCTAAACCTAAACGTAACCCTAACCGAACCGCAAACCCTAACCCTAACCCTAACCCTAACCCTAACCCAAATCCTAACCTTAACCCTAACCCAAACCCAAACCCTAAACCTAACCCTAACCCTATCCCTAACCCTAACCCTAAACCTAAAAGTAACCCTAACCCAAACGCAAACCCTAACACTAACCCTAACCCTAAACCTAACCCAAACCCTAACCATAACCCTAACCCTAAACCTAACGCTAACACAAACCCTAACCCTAAACCTAACCCTAACCCTAAGCCTAACCCTAACACTAAACCTAAACGTAACCCTACCCAAACGCAAACCCTAACCCTAACCCTAACCCTAACCCTAACACAATTCCTAACCGTAACCCTAACCCAAACCCAAACCCTAAACCTAACCCTAACCCTATCCCTAACCCTAACCCTAAAGCTAAAAGTAAACCTAACCCAAACGCAAACCCTAACCCTTACCCTAACCCTAAACCTAACCCAAACCCTAACCGTAACCCTAACCCTAACCCTAACGCTAACACAAACCCTAACCCTAAACTTAACCCAAATCCAAATCATAACCGTAACCATCACCCAAACCATAACCCTAATCCTAAACCTAACCCTAACCCAAACCCTAACCGTAACCCGAATCCTAACCCTAACGCTAACACAAACCCTAACCCTAACCCTAACCCTAACCCTAACCCTAACCCTAACCCTAACCCTAAGACTACCCCAACCCTAAACCTAAACGTAACCCTAAACCAAACGCACACCCTAACCCTAACCCTAACCCAAATCCTAATCGTAACCCTAACCCTAATGCTAACACAAACCCTAAACCTAACCCTAACAATAACCCTAACCCAAACCCTAACTCTAACCCTAACCCTAACCCAAACCAAAACCCTAACCCTAACCCTAACAATAACGCAAAACCTAACCCTAACCCTAACCCTAACCCAAACCCAAACCCTAACCCTAACCCTAACCCAAACACAAACACAAACCCTAACCCTAAACCTAACCCTTACCCAAACCCTAACCATAACCAGAACCCAAACCATAGCTCTATCCCTAAACCTAACCCTAACCCTAAACCTTACCCTAATCCAAACGCACACCCTAACCCTAATACTAACCCTAACCCTAAACCTAAACCTAACCCAAGCCCTAACACTAACCTTAGCCTAAACTTAACCCTAACCCAAACCCTAAACCTAACCCTAACCCTAACCCTAACCCTAATCCTAACACTAACCCTTACCCAAACACTAACCTTATCGCAAACCCTCACCCTAAACCTAACCTAAACCCTAACCCTAACATTAAACCCTAACACGAAACCTAACCCAAACCCAAACCCTAACCCTAACCCTAATCCTAACCCTAACCCTATACCTAACACTTACCCTATCCCAAACATTAACCCTAAAACTAACCC
>JAJHUQ010000058.1:2562500-2565000 GCA_035773235.1 Eospalax fontanierii | reverse complement strand
CAAACCCTAAACCTAACCCTAACCCTAACCCTAACCCTAATCCTAACACTAACCCTTACCCAAACACTAACCTTATCGCAAACCCTCACCCTAAACCTAACCTAAACCCTAACCCTAACATTAAACCCTAACACTAAACCTAACCCAAACCCAAACCCTAACCCTAACCCTAACCCTAACCCTAACCCTATACCTAACCCTTACCCTAACCCAAACATTAACCCTAAACTTAACCCTAACCCAAACCCTAAACCTAAACCTAACCCTAACCCTAACCCAAACCCTAACCCGAAACCTAACCCAAAACCAAACCCTAAACCTAACCCTAACCCTAAGCCTAACCCTAACCTTAAACCTAAACGTAACCCTAACCCAAACGCAAACCCTAACCCTAACCCTAACCCTAACCCTAACCCTAACCCAAATCCTAACCGTAACCCTAACACAAACACAAACCCTAAACCTAAACCTAACCCGATCCCTAACCCTAACCCTAAACCTAAAAGTAACCCTAACCCAAACGCAAACACTAACCCTAACCCTAACCCTAAACCTAACCCAAACCCTAACCGTAACCCTAACCCTAACCCTAACGCTAACACAAACCCTAACCCTAAACCTAACCCAAACCCAAACCATAACCGTAACCCTCTCCCAAACCATAACCCTAATCCTAACCCTAACCCTAACCCACACCCTAAACCTAGACCTAACCCTAAACCAAACCCAACCCCAAACCCTCACCCTAACCCTAACTAAACCCAAACACTAACCCTAACCCTAACCCAAACCCAAACCCTAAACCTAACCCTAGCGCTAAGCCTAAAACTAACCCTAAACCTAAACGTAAACCTAACCTAAACGCAAACACTAACCCTAACCCTAACCCTAACCCTAACCCATATCCTAATTGTAACCCTAACCCTAACGCTAACACAAACCCTAACCCTAACCCTAACCCTAACCCTAACCCTAACCCTAACCCTAACCCAAACACAAACCCAAACCCTAACCCTAAACATAATCCAAACCCAAACCCTAACCCTAAACCTAACCCTTACCCAAACCCTAACCATAACCAGAACCCTAACCATAGCTCTATCCCTAAACCTAACCCTAACCCTAAACCTTACCCTAATCCAAACGCACACCCTAACCCTAACACTAACCCTAACCCTAAACCTAAACCTAACCCAAGCCCTAACACTAACCTTAGCCTAAACTTAACCCTAACCCAAACGCTAAACCTAACCCTAACCCTAACCCTAACCCTAACCCTAATCCTAACACTAACCCTTACCCAAACACTAACCTTATCGCAAACCCTCACCCTAAACCTAACCTAAACCCTAACCCTAACACTAAACCTAACCCAAACCCAAACCCTAATCCTAACACTAACCCTAACCCTAACCCTAACACTCACCCTAAACCAAACGGAAACCCTAACCCTAACCCTAACCCTAAACCAAACCCAAACCCTAACCCTAACCAAAACCCTAACCCATCCTCTACCCGTACCCTAACCCTAACACTAAACCTAATACTAAACAAACCCCTAACCCTATACCTAACCCTTACCCTAACCCAAACATTAACCCTAAAACTAACCCTAACCCAAACCCTAACCCTAAACCTAACCCTAACCCAAACCCTAACCCTTACCCTAACCCTAACCCAAACCCTAACCCTAACCCTAAACCAAACATTAACCCTAAACATAACCCTAAACCAAAAGCTAACCCTAAACCTAACCCCAGCCCAAAACCTAACCCTAAACCTAACCCTAACACAAACCCTAACCCTAACATAACCCCAAACCCAAACCCTAAACCTAAACCTAACCCTAACCCAAACTCTAACCGTAACTCTAAACCTAACTCGAAGCCTAACCCTAAACGTGACACTAACCCAAACCCTAACCCTAACCCTAACCCTAACCCAAACATTAAACCTAAACCTAACGCTAACCCAAACCCTAACACTAACCCTAACACAAACCCTAATCCTAACCCTAACCCTAGCCTAAGCCTAAACCTAACCTTAAGAGAAACCCTAACCCTAACCCTAACCCTAACCCTAACCCTAACCCAAATTCAAACCCTAAACCTAATGCTAAACCTTACCCAAACCCTATCCCTAACCCTAACCCTTATCCAAACCGTAAATCTAACCCAAACCCTAACCCGAACCAAAACCTAAACCTAACCCAAACCCTGACCCTAACACTAACCCTAACCCAAACCCTAAACCTAACCCTAACCCTAACCCAAACCCAAACCCTTACACTAATCCTCACCCTAAACCTAACCCAAACCCAAACCCAAACACTAAATCTAACCCTAACACTAACCCTAAACCTAACCCAAAGCCTAAACCGAAACCTAACCCTAACCCAAATCCTCACACTAATCCTAAACCTAACACACACCCTAACCCTAAACTTAACCCTAACCCAAATCCAAACCCTAACCCTAACCCTAACACTAACCCAAACCCA
>JAJHUQ010000058.1:2545000-2547500 GCA_035773235.1 Eospalax fontanierii | reverse complement strand
CCTAACCCTAACCCTAAGCCTAACCCTAAGCCTAAACCTAAACGTAACCCTAACCGAAACGCAAACCCTAACCCTAACCCTAACCCTAACCCTAACCCAAATCCTAACCTTAACCCTAACCCAAACCCAAACCCTAAACCTAACCCTAACCCTATCCCTAACCCTAACCCTAAACCTAAAAGTAACCCTAACACAAACGCAAACCCTAACCCTAACCCTGACCCTAAACCTAACCCAAACCCTAACCATAACCCTAACCCTAAACCTAACGCTAACACAAACCCTAACCCTAAACCTAACCCTAACCCTAAGCCTAACCCTATCACTAAACCTAAACGTAACCCTACCCAAACGCAAACCCTAACCCTAACCCTAACCCTAACACAAATCCTAACCGTAACCCTAACCCAAACCCAAACCCTAAACCTAACCCTAACCCTAAAGCTAAAAGGAAACCTAACCCAAACGCAAACCCTAACCCTTACCCTAACCCTAAACCTAACCCAAACCCTAACCGTAACCCTAACCCTAACCCTAACGCTAACACAAACCCTAACCCTAAACTTAACCCAAATCCAAATCATAACCGTAATCATCACCCAAACCATAACCCTAATCCTAAACCTAACCCTAACCCAAACCCTAACCGTAACCCGAATCCTAACCCTAACGCTAACACAAACCCTAACCCTAACCCTAACCCTAACCCTAACCCTAAACCTAACCCTAACCCTAAGCCTACCCCAACCCTAAACCTAAACGTAACCCTAACCCAAACGCACACCCTAACCCTAACCCTAACCCAAATCCTAATCGTAACCCTAACCCTAATGCTAACACAAACCCTAAACCTAACCTTAACAATAACCCTAACCCAAACCCTAACTCTAACCCTAACCCTAACCCAAACCAAAACCCTAACCCTAACCCTAACAATAACGCAAAACCTAACCCTAACCCTAACCCTAACCCAAACCCAAACCCTAACCCTAACCCTAACCCTAACCCAAACACAAACCCAAACCCTAACCCTAAACCTAACCCTTACCCAAACCCTAACCATAACCAGAACCCAAACCATAGCTCTATCCCTAAACCTAACCCTAACCCTAAACCTTACCCTAATCCAAACGCACACCCTAACCCTAACACTAACCCTATCCCTAAACCTAAACCTAACCCAAGCCCTAACACTAACCTTAGCCTAAACTTAACCCTAACCCAAACCCTAAACCTAACCCTAACCCCCAACCCTAAACCTAACACTAACCCTTACCCAAACACTAACCTTATCGCAAACCCTCACCCTAAACCTAACCTAAACCCTAACCCTAACATTAAACCCTAACACTAAACCTAACCCAAACCCAAACCCTAACCCTAACCCTAACCCTAACCCTAACCCTATACCTAACCCTTACCCTAACCCAAACATTAACCCTAAAACTAACCCTAACCCAAACCCTAAACCTAAACCTAACCCTAACCCTAACCCAAACCCTAACCCGAAACCTAACCCAAAACCAAACCCTAAACCTAACCCTAACCCTAAGCCTAACCCTAACCCTAAACCTAAACGTAACCCTAACCCAAACGCAAACCCTAACCCTAACCCTAACCCTAACCCTAACCCAAATCCTAACCGTAACCCTAACCCAAACCCAAACCCTAAACCTAAACCTAACCCGATCCCTAACCCTAACCCTAAACCTAAAAGTAACCCTAACCCAAACGCAAACCCTAACCCTAACCCTAACCCTAAACCTAACCCAAACCCTAACCGTAACCCTAACCCTAACCCTAACGCTAACACAAACCCTAACCCTAAACCTAACCCAAACCCAAACCATAACCGTAACCCTCACCCAAACCATAACCCTAATCCTAACCCTAACCCTAACCCAAACCCTAATTCTAAACCTAACCCTAACCCAAACCCAAACCCAAACCCTAACCCTAACCCTTTCTAAACCCAAACACTAACCCTAACCCTAACCGAAACCCAAACCCTAAACCTAACCCTAACGCTAAGCCTAAAACTAACCCTAAACCTAAACGTAACCCTAACCTAAACGCAAGCACTAACCCTAACCCTAACCCTAACCCATATCCTAATTGTAACCGTAACCCTAACGCTAACACAAACCCTAACCGTAACCCTAACCCTAACCCTAACCCTAACCCTAACCCTAACCCTAACCCAAACACAAACCCAAACCCTAACCCTAAACATAACCCAAACCCAAACCCTAACCCTAAACCTAACCCTTACCCAAACCCTAACCATAACCAGAACCCTAACCATAGCTCTATCCCTAAACCTAACCCTAACCCTAAACCTTACCCTAATCCAAACGCACACCCTAACCCTAACACTAACCCTAACCCTAAACCTAAACCTAACCCAAGCCCTAACACTAACCTTAGCCTAAACTTAACCCTAACCCAAACGCTAAACCTAACCCTAACCCTAACCCTAACCCTAACCCTAATCCTAATA
>JAJHUQ010000058.1:2537500-2540000 GCA_035773235.1 Eospalax fontanierii | reverse complement strand
ACCCTAACCCAAACCCAAACCCTTACACTAATCCTCACCCTAACCCTAACCCAAACACAAACCCAAACACTAAATCTAACCCTAACCCTAACCCTAACCCTAACCCAAAGCCTAAACAGAAACCTAACCCTAACCCAAATCTCACACTAATCCTACACATAACACACACGCTAACCCTAACCTTAACCCTAACCCAAATCCAAACCCTAACCCTAACCCTAACACTAACCCAAACCCAAACCCTAACCGTAAACCTAACCCTAACCCTAACCCTAACCCTAACTCTAACTCTAACCCAAACCCTAACCCTAACCCTAACCCTAATCCAAACCCTAACCCTAACCCAAACCTTAACCCTAACCAAACCAAAACCTAACCCTTACACTAACCCTAACCCCAAGCCTAATCCTAAACCAAACCCAAACAATAACCCTAATTCTCAACCTAACCCTAAGCGAAAACCTAACACTAACCCTAACCCAAACCATAACTCTATCCCAAAACCTATCCTTAAACCTAAACCAAACCCAAAACTTAACCCTAACACTAACCCTAACACTAAACCTTACCCTGACCCTAACCCTAACCCTAACCCTAACCCAAACCCAAACCCTAACCCTAACACAAAACCTAAGCCTAAAACAAACACTAACCCTATCCCTAACCCTAACCCTAAACCTAAAAGTAACCCTAACCCAAACGCAAACCCTAACCCTAACCCTAACCCTAAACTTAACCCAAACCCTAACCGTAACCCTAACACTAACCCTAACGCTAACACAAACACTAACCCTAAGCCTAACCCAAACCCAAACCATAACCGTAACCCTCACCCAAACCATAACCCTAATCCTAACCCTAACAAAAACGCAAACCCTACCCTTACCCCTTACCCTAACCCTAACACTAACACAAATCCTAACCCTAACCCTACCTCTAACCCTATCCCAAACCCTAACTCTAACCCTTACCCTAACCCAAACCCAAACCCTAACCCTAACCCTAAACCAAAAACCTAACCCTAACCCTAACCCAAACCCAAACCCTAAACCTAACCCTAACCCTAAGCCTAACCCTAAGCCTAAACCTAAACGTACCCCTAACCGAAACGCAAACCCTAACCCTAACCCTAACCCTAACCCAAATCCTAACCTTAACCCTAACCCAAACCCAAACCCTAAACCTAACCCTAACCCTATCCCTAACCCTAACCCTAAACCTAAAAGTAACCCTAACCCAAACGCAAACCCTAACCCTAACCCTGACCCTAAACCTAACCCAAACCCTAACCATAACCCTAACCCTAAACCTAACGCTAACACAAACCCTAACCCTAAACCTAACCCTAACCCTAAGCCTAACCCTAACACTAAACCTAAACGTAACCCTACCCAAACGCAAACCCTAACCCTAACCCTAACCCTAACACAAATCCTAACCGTAACCCTAACCCAAACCCAAACCCTAAACCTAACCCTAACCCTAAAGCTAAAAGGAAACCTAACCCAAACGCAAACCCTAACCCTTACCCTAACCCTAAACCTAACCCAAACCCTAACCGTAACCCTAACCCTAACCCTAACGCTAACACAAACCCTAACCCTAAACTTAACCCAAATCCAAATCATAACCGTAATCATCACCCAAACCATAACCCTAATCCTAAACCTAACCCTAACCCAAACCCTAACCGTAACCCGAATCCTAACCCTAACGCTAACACAAACCCTAACCCTAACCCTAACCCTAACCCTAACCCTAAACCTAACCCTAACCCTAAGCCTACCCCAACCCTAAACCTAAACGTAACCCTAACCCAAACGCACACCCTAACCCTAACCCTAACCCAAATCCTAATCGTAACCCTAACCCTAATGCTAACACAAACCCTAAACCTAACCCTAACAATAACCCTAACCCAAACCCTAACTCTAACCCTAACCCTAACCCAAACCAAAACCCTAACCCTAACCCTAACAATAACGCAAAACCTAACCCTAACCCTAACCCTAACCCAAACCCAAACCCTAACCCTAACCCTTAACCAAACACAAACCCAAACCCTAACCCTAAACCTAACCCTTACCCAAACCCTAACCATAACCAGAACCCAAACCATAGCTCTATCCCTAAACCTAACCCTAACCCTAAACCTTACCCTAATCCAAACGCACACCCTAACCCTAACACTAACCCTATCCCTAAACCTAAACCTAACCCAAGCCCTAACACTAACCTTAGCCTAAACTTAACCCTAACCCAAACCCTAAACCTAACCCTAACCCCTAACCCTAATCCTAACACTAACCCTTACCCAAACACTAACCTTATCGCAAACCCTCACCCTAAACCTAACCTAAACCCTAACCCTAACATTAAACCCTAACACTAAACCTAACCCAAACCCAAACCCTAACCCTAACCCTAACACTAACCCTAACCCTATACCTAACCCTTACCCTAACAAAAACATTAACCCTAAAACTAACCCTAACCCAAA
>JAJHUQ010000058.1:2532500-2535000 GCA_035773235.1 Eospalax fontanierii | reverse complement strand
TTACCCTAATCCAAACGCACACCCTAACCCTACCCTAACCCTAACCCTAACCCTAAACCTAACCCAAGCCCTAACACTAACCTTAGCTTAAACTTAACCCTAACCCAAACGCTAAATCTAAACCTAACCCTAACCCTAACCCTAACCCTAAACCTAACCCAAGCCCTAACACTAACTTTAGCTTAAACTTAACCCTAACCCAAACGCTAAATCTAAACCTAACCCTAACCCTAACCCTAATCCTAACACTAACCCTTACCCAAACACTAACTTTATCGCAAACCCTCACCCTAAACCTAACCTAAACCCTAACCCTAACCCTAACACTAAACCTAACCCAAACCCAAAACCTAATCCTAACACTAACCCTAAACCTAACCATAACACTCACCTAAACCAAACGGAAACCCTAACGCTAATCCTAACCCTAAGTGAAACCCTAACCCTAAACCTAACCCTAAGCCTAAGCCTAAACCTACCCCTAACACAAACCCTAACACATCCCTAACCCTAACCCTAACCCTAACACAAACTCAAACCCTAAACCTAATGCTAACCCTAACCCAAACCCTATCCCTAACCCTAACCCTTATCCAAACCCTAAATCTAACCCTAACCCTAACCCGAACCAAAACCTAAACCTGACCCAAACCCTGACCCTAACACTAATCCTAACCCAAACCCTAAACCTAATCCTAACCCTAACCCAAACCCAAACCCTTACACTAATCCTCACCCTAACCCTAACCCAAACCCAAACCCAAACACTAAATCTAACCCTAAACCTAACCCTAACCCTAACTCAAAGCCTAAACCGAAACCTAAACCTAACCCAAATCCTCACACTAATCCTAAACCTAACACACACCGTAACCCTAACCTTAACCCTAACCCAAATCCAAGGCCTAACCCTAACCCTAACACTAACCCAAACCCAAACCCTAACCGTAAACCTAACCCTAACCCTAACCCTAACCCTAACTCTAACCCTAAGCCAAACCCTAAAACTAACCCTAACCCTAATCCAAACCCTAACCCTATCCTAAACCTTAACCCTAACCAAACCAAAACCTAACCCTTACACTAACCCTAACCCCAAGCCTAGTCCTAAACCAAACCCAAAAAATAACCCTAATTCTCAACCTAACCCTAAGCGAAAACCTAACACTAACCCTAACCCAAACCATAACTCTATCACAAAACCTAACCTAAAACCTAAACCAAACCCAAAACTTAACCCTAACACTAACCCTAACACTAAACCTAACCCTGACCCTAACCCTAAACCTAACCCTAACCCAAACACAAACTCTAGACCTAACACAAAACTTAACCCTAAAACAAACCCTAACCCTTAACCTAACCAAAACCCAAACCATAACCGTAACCCTCACCCAAACCATAACCCTAATCCTAACTCTAACCCTAACCCAAACCCTAACCGTAACCCTAACACTAACCCTAACGCTAACACAAACCCTAACACTAACCCTAACCCTAAACCTAACCCAAACACTAACTCTAACCCTAACCCTAACCCAAACCCAAACCCTAACCCTAACCCTAACAATAACGCAAACCCTAACGCTAACCCTAACCCTAACCGAAACCCAAACCCAAACCCTAACCCTAACCCTAACGCTAACACAAACCCTAACCCTAACCCTAACCCTAACCCTAACCCAAACCCTAACTCTAACCCTAACCCTAACCCAAACCCAAACCCTAACCCTAACCCTAACAATAACGCAAACCCTAACGCTAACCCTAACCCTACCTTAACCCTAACCCTTAACATAACCCAAACCCAAACCCTAACCCTAAACCTAACCCTTACCCAAACCCTAACCATAACCAGAACCCAAACCATAACTCTATCCCTAAACCTAACCCTAACCCTAAACCTTACCCTAATCCAAACGCACACCCTAACCCTACCCTAACCCTAACCCTAACCCTAAACCTAACACAAGCCCTAACACTAAACTTAGCTTAAACTTAACCCTAACCCAAACGCTAAATCTAAACCTAACCCTAACCCTAACCCTAATCCTAACACTAACCCTTACCCAAACACTAACCTTATCGCAAACCCTCACCCTAAACCTAACCTAAACCCTAACCCTAACCCTAACACTAAACCTAACGCAAACCCAAGACCTAATCCTAACACTAACCTAAACCTAACCCTAAGACTCACCTTAACCAAACCGAAACGCTAACCCTAATCCTAACCCTAAGTGTAAACCTAACCCTAAGCCTAAGCCTAAACCTACCCCTAACACAAACCCTAACCCATCCCTAACCCTAACCCTAACCCTAACCCAAACTCAAACCCTAAACCTAATGCTAACCCTAAACCAAACCCTATCCCTAAACCTAACCCTTATCCAAACCCTAAATCTAACCCTAACCCTAACCCGAATCAAAACCTAAACCTGACCCAAACCCTGACCCTAACACTAATCCTAACCCAAACCCTAAACCTAACCCTAACCCT
>JAJHUQ010000058.1:2527500-2530000 GCA_035773235.1 Eospalax fontanierii | reverse complement strand
ACCTTAACCCTAACCCAAAACCAAACCCTGACACTAATCCTCACCCTAACCCTAACCCAAACCCAACCCAAACACTAAATCTAACCATAACCCTAACCCTAACCCAAAGCCTAAACCGAAACCTAACCCTAACCCAAATCCTCACACTAATTCTAAACATAACACACACCCTAACCCTAACCTTAACCCTAACCCAAATCCAAACCCTAACCCTAACCCTAAAACTAACCCAAACCCAAACCCTAACCGTAAACATAACCCTAACCCTAACCCTAACCCTAAAAATAACCCAAACCCTAACCCTAAACCTAACCCTAATCCAAACCCTAACCCTAACCCAAACCTTAACCCTAACCAAACCAAAACCTAACCCTTACACTAACCCTAACCCCAAGCCTAATCCTAAAGCAAACCCAAACAATAACCCTAATTCTCAACCTAACCCTAAGCGAAAACCAAACCCTAACACTAACCCTAACCCTAACCGTAAACCTAACCCTAACCCTAACCCTAACCCTAACCCTAAAAATAACCCAAACCCTAACCCTAAACCTAACCCTAATCCAAACCCTAACCCTAACCCAAACCTTAACCCTAACCAAACCAAAACCTAACCCTTACACTAACCCTAACCCCAAGCCTAATCCTAAAGCAAACCCAAACAATAAACCTAATTCTCAACCTAACCCTAAGCGAAAACCAAACCCTAACACTAACCCTAACCCTAACCCTAACCCTAACACTAACCCAAACCCAAACCCTAACCGTAAACCTAACCCTAACCCTAATCCAAACCATAACTCTATCCAAAAACCTAACCTTAAACCTAAACCAAACCCAAAACTTAACTATAACACTAACCCTAACACTAAACCTAACCCTGACCCTAACCCTAACCCTAACCCTAACCCCAACACAAACCCTAACCCTAACCCTAACCCTGACCCTAACCCAAACACTAACTCTAAACCTAACCCTAACCCAAACCAAAACCCTAACCCTAACCCTAACAATAATGCAAAACCTACCCCTAACCCTAACCCTAACCCAAACCCAAACCCTTACCCTAACCCTAACCCTAACCCAAACACAAACCCAAACCCTAACCCTAACCCTAAACATAACCCAAAACCAAACCCTAACCCTAAACCTAACCCTTACCCAAACCCTAACCATAACCAGAACCCAAACCATAGCTCTATCCCTAAACCTAAACCTAACCCTAAACCTTACCCTAATCCAAACGCACACCCTAACCCTAACACTAACCCTAACCCTAAACCTAAACCTAAACCAAGCCCTAACACTAACCTTAGCCTAAACTTAACCGTAACCCAAACGCTAAACCTAACCCTAACCCTAACCCTAACCCTAATCCTAACACTAACCCTTACCCAAACACTAACTTTATCGCAAACCCTCACGCTAAACCTAACCTAAACCCTAACCATAACACTAAACCTAACCCAAACCCAAACCCTAATCCTAACACTAACCCTAACCCTAACCCTAACACTCACCCTAAACCAAACGGAAACCCTAACCCTAACCCTAACCCTAAACCTAAACCAAACCGAAACCCTAACCCTCACCAAAACCCTAACTCATCTTCTACCCGTACCCTAACCCTAACACTAAACATAATACTAAACAAACCCCTAACCCTATACCTAACACTTACCCTAACCCAAACATTAACCCTAAAACTAACCCTAACCCAAACCCTAACCCTAAACCTAACCCTAACCCAAACCCTAACCCTAACCCTAACCCTAACCCTAACCCTAAACCTAACACTAAACCAAACCCTAACCCTAACCCTAACCCTAACCCTAACCCAATCCCTAAACCTAACCCTATCCCAAACATTAACCCTAAACATAACCCTAACCCAAACCCAAACCCAAACCCTAACCCTAACCCTAACCCTAACACAAACCCTAACCCTAACCCTAACCCTAACCCTAACCCAAACCCTAACCCTAACCCCAACACAAACCCAAACCCTATTCCTAACCCTAAACTTAGCCCAACCCCAAATCCTAACCCTAAACCTAACCCTTACCCAAACCCTAACGATAACCAGAACCCAAACCATAACTCTATCCCTAAACCTAAACCTAACCCTAAACCTTACCCTAATCCAAACGCACACCCTAACCCTACCCTAACCCTAACCCTAACCCTAAACCTAACCCAAGCCCTAACACTAACCTTAGCTTAAACTTAACCCTAACCCAAACGCTAAATCTAAACCTAACCCTAACCCTAACCCTAATCCTAACACTAACCCTTACCCAAACACTAACCTTATCGCAAACCCTCACCCTAAACCTAACCTAAACCCTAACCCTAACCCTAACACTAAACCTAACCCATACCCAAACCCTAATCCTAACACTAACCCTAAACCTAACCCTTACACTCACCTAAACCAAACGGAAACCCTAACCCTAATCCTAACCCTAACTGAAACCCTAACCCTAAACCTAACCCTAAG
>JAJHUQ010000058.1:2495000-2517500 GCA_035773235.1 Eospalax fontanierii | reverse complement strand
TCTAAACCTAACCCTAACCCTAACCCTAACCAAAACATTAAACGTAAACCTAACCCTAAGCCAAACCCTAACACTAAACCTAACACAAACCCTAACCCTAACCCTAACCCTAAGCCTAAGCCTAAATCTACCCCTAACACAAACCCTAACCGTAACCCTAACCCTAACCCTAACCCAAACTCAAACGCTAAACCTAATGCTAACCCTAACCCAAACACTATCCCTAACCCTAACCCTTATCCAAACAATAAATCTAACCGTAACCCTAACCCGAACCAAAACCTAAACCTAACCCAAACCCTGACCCTAACACTAACCCTAACCCAAACCCTAAACCTAACCCTAACCCTAACCCAAACCCAAACCCTTACACTAATCCTCACCCTAACCCTAACCCAAACCCAAAACCACACACTAAATCTAACCCTAACCCTAACCCTAACCCTAAACCAAAGACTAAACCGAAACCTAACCCTAACCCAAATCCTCACACTAATCCTAAACCTAACACACACCCCAACCCTAACCTTAACCCTAACCCAAATCCAAACCCTAACCCTGACCCTAACACTAACCCAAACCCAAACCCTAACCGTAAACCTAACCCTAACCCTAACCCTAACCCTAACTCTAACCCTAACCCAAACCCTAACCCTAACCCTAACCCTAATCCAAACCCTAACCCTAACCAAACCTGAACCCTAACCAAACCAAAACCTAACCCTTACACTAACCCTAACCCCAAGCCTAATCCTAAAACAAACCCAAACAATAACCCTAATTCTCAACATAACCCTAAGCGAAAACCTAACACTAACCCTAACCCAAACCATAACTCTATCCCAAAACCTAACCTTAAACCTAAACCAAACCCAAAATTTAACCCGAACACTAACCCTAACACTAAACCTAACCCTGACCCTAACCCTAACCCTAACAGTAACCCAAACCCAAACCCTAACCCTAACACAAAACCTAAGCCTAAAACAAACCCTAACCCTATCCCTCACCCTAAACCTAAACCTAAAAGTAACCCTAACCCAATCGCAAACACTAACCCTAACCCTAAACCTAAACCTAACCCAAACCCTAACCGTAAACCTAACACTAACCCTAACGCTAACACAAACACTAACCCTAAACCTAACCCAAACCCAAAACCTAAACCTAAACCTAACCCTAACCCAAACTCTAACCGTAACCCTAACCGTAACCCTAACCCTAACCCTAACCCTAACCCTAACCCTAACCCTAACCCAAACCCTAACCCTAACCCTAACCCAAATATTAACCCTAAACCTAACCCTAACCCAAACGTTAACCCTAAACCTAACCCTAGCCCAAAACATAAACCTAAACCTAACCCTAACACAAACCCTAACCCTAACCCAAACCCAAACCCAAACCCTAAACCTAAACCTAACCCTAACCCAAACTCTAACCGTAACTCTAACCCTAAACCTAACCCTAACCCTAACCCAAACCCTAACGCTAACCCAAACCTAACCCAAACCCTAACCCTAACCCTAGCCCAAACATTAACCCTAAACCTAACCCTAACCCAAACGCTAACCCTAAACCTAACCCTAGCCCAAAACCTAACCCTAAACCTAACCCTAACACAAACCCTAACCCTAAACCTAACCCTAACCCAAACCCTAACCGTAACCGTAACCCTAACCCTAACGCTAACAAAAACCCCAACCCCAACCCTAACCCTAACCCTAACCCTAACCCTAACCCAAACCCTAACACTAACCCTAACCCTAACCCAAACCCAAACCCTAACCCTAAAACTAACAATAACGCAAACCCTAACCCTAAACCAAACCCAAACCCTAACCCTAACACAAACCCTAACCCTAACCCTAACCCTAAGCCTAAGCCTAAATCTACCCCTAACACAAACCCTAACCCTAACACTAACCCTAACCCTAACCCTAACCCAAACTCAAACCCTAAACCTAATGCTAACCCTAACCCAAACCCTATCCCTAACCCTAACCCTTATCCAAACCCTAAATCTCACCCTAAACCTAACCCAAACCAAAACCTAAACCTAACCCAAACCCTGACCCTAACACTAACCCTAATCCAAACCCTAAACCTAACCCTAACCCTAACCCTTACACAAACCCTAAACCTGACCCAAACCCTAACCCTAACAGTACCCTAACCCAAACCCTAACCTTAACCTTGACCCTATCCCTAAACCAAACCCTAAACCTAACCCTAACCCTAACCCTAACCCTAACCGAAACCCTAAACCTAACCCTAACCCAAACCATAACCATGATCCTAACCCTAATCCTAACCCACACCCTAACCCTAATCCTAAACCTAACACTAACCCTAATCCAAACCCTAAACCTAACCCTAACCCTAACCCTTACACAAACCCTAAACCTGACCCAAACCCTAACCCTAACAGTACCCTAACCGAAACCCTAACCTTAACCTTGACCCTATCCCTAACCCAAACCCTAAACCTAACCCTAACCCTAACCCTAACCCTAACCCAAACACTAACACTAACCCTAACCCAAAACCAAACCCTAACCCTAACCTAAACCCTAACCCTAATACTAAGCCTAAACCTAACCTTAACCCTAACCTAAATCAAACCCTAACCCTAACCCTAACCCTAAGACTTACCCAAATCCAAACCCTAACCCTAACCCTAACCCAAACCATAACCCTAATCCTAACACTAAACCTAACACACACCCTAACCCTAATCCTAACCCTAATCCTAACCCTAACACGAACCCTAACCCTATCCCTAACCCTAACCCAAACCCTAACCCTAACCCTAAACTTAACCAAACCTAATCCCAAATCCTAACCCTAAACCTAACCCAAACCCTAACCCCAACCCTAACCCTAACCCAATCCCAAACCCTAACCCTAACTCTAATCCAAACACTAACCCCAATCCTAACCCTAACCCTAAACTTAACCCTAATCCTAAACCAAACCAAACCCTAAACCTAACCCTAACCCTAAACCTAACCCTAAACCTAACCAAACCCTAACCCTAACCCAAACCCCAACCCTAACTCTAACTCTAACCTTAACCCTAACAGTAACCCAAACCCTAACCCTAACCCTAACCCAACCGTAACTCAAACACAAACCCTAATAAGAACCCTAATCCAAACCCAAATCCTAACACTAACCCTAACCCTGACCCTAAACCAAAACCTAACTCTAACCTTAACACTAACCCTAACCCTAAACCTATTCCTAACCCTAAGCATAACCATAACCCTAACCCTAACACAAACCCTTACCCTAAACATAACACTAAACCAAACCCTAAGCCTAACCCTAACCCTAACCCTAACACTAAACATAAGCCTAACCCAAACCCAAACACTAACCCTAAGCCTAATCCTAACCCTAACCCTAACCCTAACCCAACCCGTAACCTTAACCCAACAACTAACCCTAAACCTAACCCAAATCCTAACCCTAACCCAAACACTGACCCTAAGCATAACCTTAAACCTTACCCTAAACCAAACCGAAAACCTAACCCTAACGCAAACCCTAACCCTAACCCTAACCCTAACGCTAGCCATAACCCAAAGCCTAAACCTAACCCTAACCCTAACGCTAACCCAAACTCTAACCTTAAACCTAATGCTAACCCTAACGCTAACTCTAAACCTAACCCTAATCTAAACACTATCCCTAACCCTAACCCTAAACCTAACCCAAAACCAAACCCTAACCCTAACCCTAACCCTTATACAAACCCTAAACTTGGCCCAAACCCTAACACAAACCTTAACCCTAACCCTACCCTAACCCAAACCCTAACCTTAACCTTGACCCTATCCCTAACCCAAACCCTAAACCTAACCCTAACCCTAACCCTAACTGAAACCTTAAACCTAACCCTAACCCAAACCATAATCCTAACCCTAACCCTAACCCTAACCCTAACCCTAACACTAACCCAAACCCTAACCCTAATCCTAAGCCTAAACCTAACCTTAACCCTAACCTAAATCAAACCTTAACCCTAACCATAACCGTAACCCTAACCCTAACCATAACCCAAAACCCAACCCTAACTCTAACCCTAACCTTAACCCTAACCCTAACCCTAACCCTAACCCTAACCCTAACCCAAACCCAAAACCTAATCCTAGCCCTAATTCAAACCCAAACCTTAACACTAACCGTAAACCTAACCCTACACCAAACCCTAACTCTAACCTTAACCCTAACCCTTACCCAAACCAAACCCTAACCCTAAGCCTAAACCTAACTCTAACCCAAAACCTAACCCTAATCCAAACCCAAATGCATACCCTAACCCTAACCCTGAGACTTACCCAAACCCAAACTCTAACCCTAACCCCAACATTAACCCTAACCCAAACAAACCCTAATCCTAACCCTAATCCAAACCCAAACCCTAACCCTAACTCTAACCCTAACCCTAACCCTAACCCAAACCATAAATCTAATCTTAACCCTAAGCCTAACCCTAACCCTAACCCAAACCCTAACCCTAACCCTAACGCTAACACTAAACCAAATCCTAACCCTAACCCTAAACCTAAACCTAAGCCTAACCAAAACCCAAACACTAAACCTAAGCCTAATCCTATCCCTAACCCTAACCCAAACCCAAAACCTAACCCTAAACATAACCCTAAACTTACCCTAAACCAAACCGAAACCCTAACCCTAACGCAAATCCTGACCCTAACCCTAACCCTAACGCTAGCCATAACCCAAAGCCTAAACCTAACCCTAACCCTAACGCTAACCCAAACTCTAACCTTAAACCTAATGCTAACCCTAATGCTAACTCTAAACCTAACCCTAATCTAAACACTATCCCTAACCCTAACCCTAAACCTAACCCAAAACCAAACCCTAACCCTAACCCTAACCCTTATACAAACACTAAACCTGGCCCAAACCCTAACACAAACCTTAACCCTAACCGTATCCTAATCAAAACCCTAACCTTAACCTTGACCCTATCCCTAACCCTAACCCTAAACCTAACCCTAACCCAAACGTTAACCCTAAACCTAACCCTAGCCCAAAACATAAACCTAAACCTAACCCTAACACAAACCCTAACCCTAACCCAAACCCAAACCCAAACCCTAAACCTAAACCTAACCCTAACCCAAACTCTAACCGTAACTCTAACCCTAAACCTAACCCTAACCCTAACCCAAACCCTAACGCTAACCCAAACCTAACCCAAACCCTAACCCTAACCCTAGCCCAAACATTAACCCTAAACCTAACCCTAACCCAAACGCTAACCCTAAACCCAACCCTATGCCAAAACCTAACCCTAAACCCAACCCTAACACAAAGCCTAACCCTAAACCTAACCCTAACCCAAACCCTAACCGTAACCGTAACCCTAACCCTAACGCTAACAAAAACCCTAACCCTAACCCTAACCCTAACACTAACCCTAACCCTAACCCAAACCCTAACACTAACCCTAACCCTAACCCAAACCCAAACCCTAACCCTAAAACTAACAATAACGCAAACCCTAACCCTAAACCAAACCCAAACCCTAACCCTAACACAAACCCTAACCCTAACCCTAACCCTAAGCCTAAGCCTAAATCTACCCCTAACACAAACCCTAACCCTAACACTAACCCTAACCCTAACCCTAACCCAAACTCAAACCCTAAACCTAATGCTAACCCTAACCCAAACCCTATCCCTAACCCTAACCCTTATCCAAACCCTAAATCTCACCCTAAACCTAACCCAAACCAAAACCTAAACCTAACCCAAACCCTGACCCTAACACTAACCCTAATCCAAACCCTAAACCTAACCCTAACCCTAACCCTTACACAAACCCTAAACCTGACCCAAACCCTAACCCTAACAGTACCCTAACCCAAACCCTAACCTTAACCTTGACCCTATCCCTAAACCAAACCCTAAACCTAACCCTAACCCTAACCCTAACCCTAACTGAAACCCTAAACCTAACCCTAACCCAAACCATAACCATGATCCTAACCCTAATCCTAACCCACACCCTAACCCTAATCCTAAACCTAACACTAACCCTAATCCAAACCCTAAACCTAACCCTAACCCTAACCCTTACACAAACCCTAAACCTGACCCAAACCCTAACCCTAACAGTACCCTAACCGAAACCCTAACCTTAATCTTGACCCTATCCCTAACCCAAACCCTAAACCTAACCCTAACCCTAACCCTAACCCTAACCCAAACACTAACACTAACCCTAACCCAAAACCAAACCCTAACCCTAACCTAAACCCCAACCCTAAAACTAAGCCTAAACCTCACCTTAACCCCAACCTAAATCACACCCCAACCCTAACCCTAACCCTAAGACTTACCCAAATCCAAACCCTAACCCTAACCCTAACCCAAACCATAACCCTAATCCTAACACTAAACCTAACACACACCCTAACCCTAATCCTAACCCTAATCCTAACCCTAACACGAACCCTAACCCTATCCCTAACCCTAACCCAAACCCTAACCCTAACCCTAAACTTAACCAAACCTAATCCCAAATCCTAACCCTAAACCTAACCCAAACCCTAACCCCAACCCTAACCCTAACCCAATCCCAAACCCTAACCCTAACTCTAATCCAAACACTAACCCCAATCCTAACCCTAACCCTAAACTTAACCCTAATCCTAAACCAAACCAAACCCTAAACCTAACCCTAACCCTAAACCTAACCCTAAACCTAACCAAACCCTAACCCTAACCCAAACCCCAACCCTAACTCTAACTCTAACCTTAACCCTAACAGTAACCCAAACCCTAACCCTAACCCTAACCCAACCGTAACTCAAACACAAACCCTAATAAGAACCCTAATCCAAACCCAAATCCTAACACTAACCCTAACCCTGACCCTAAACCAAAACCTAACTCTAACCTTAACACTAACCCTAACCCTAAACCTATTCCTAACCCTAAGCATAACCATAACCCTAACCCTAACACAAACCCTTACCCTAAACATAACACTAAACCAAACCCTAAGCCTAACCCTAACCCTAACCCTAACACTAAACATAAGCCTAACCCAAACCCAAACACTAACCCTAAGCCTAATCCTAACCCTAACCCTAACCCTAACCCAACCCGTAACCTTAACCCAACAACTAACCCTAAACCTAACCCAAATCCTAACCCTAACCCAAACACTGACCCTAAGCATAACCTTAAACCTTACCCTAAACCAAACCGAAAACCTAACCCTAACGCAAACCCTAACCCTAACCCTAACCCTAACGCTAGCCATAACCCAAAGCCTAAACCTAACCCTAACCCTAACGCTAACCCAAACTCTAACCTTAAACCTAATGCTAACCCTAACGCTAACTCTAAACCTAACCCTAATCTAAACACTATCCCTAACCCTAACCCTAAACCTAACCCAAAACCAAACCCTAACCCTAACCCTAACCCTTATACAAACCCTAAACTTGGCCCAAACCCTAACACAAACCTTAACCCCAACCCTACCCTAACCCAAACCCTAACCTTAACCTTGACCCTATCCCTAACCCAAACCCTAAACCTAACCCTAACCCTAACCCTAACTGAAACCTTAAACCTAACCCAAACCCAAACCATAATCCTAACCCTAACCCTAACCCTAAACCTAACCCTAACACTAACCCAAACCCTAACCCTAATCCTAAGCCTAAACCTAACCTTAACCCTAACCTAAATCAAACCTTAACCCTAACCATAACCGTAACCCTAACCCTAACCATAACCCAAAACCCAACCCTAACTCTAACCCTAACCTTAACCCTAACCCTAACCCTAACCCTAACCCTAACCCTAACCCAAACCCAAAACCTAATCCTAGCACTAATTCCAACCCAAACCTTAACACTAACCGTAAACCTAACCCTACACCAAACCCTAACTCTAACCTTAACCCTAACCCTTACCCAAACCAAACCCTAACCCTAAGCCTAAACCTAACTCTAACCCAAAACCTAACCCTAATCCAAACCCAAATGCATACCCTAACCCTAACCCTGAGACTTACCCAAACCCAAACTCTAACCCTAACCCCAACATTAACCCTAACCCAAACAAACCCTAATCCTAACCCTAATCCAAACCCAAACCCTAACCCTAACTCTAACCCTAACCCTAACCCTAACCCAAACCATAAATCTAATCTTAACCCTAAGCCTAACCCTAACCCTAACCCAAACCCTAACCCTAACCCTAACGCTAACACTAAACCAAATCCTAACCCTAACCCTAAACCTAAACCTAAGCCTAACCAAAACCCAAACACTAAACCTAAGCCTAATCCTATCCCTAACCCTAACCCAAACCCAAAACCTAACCCTAAACATAACCCTAAACTTACCCTAAACCAAACCGAAACCCTAACCCTAACGCAAATCCTGACCCTAACCCTAACGCTAGCCATAACCCAAAGCCTAAACCTAACCCTAACCCTAACGCTAACCCAAACTCTAACCTTAAACCTAATGCTAACCCTAATGCTAACTCTAAACCTAACCCTAATCTAAACACTATCCCTAACCCTAACCCTAAACCTAACCCAAAACCAAACCCTAACCCTAACCCTAACCCTTATACAAACACTAAACCTGGCCCAAACCCTAACACAAACCTTAACCCTAACCGTATCCTAATCAAAACCCTAACCTTAACCTTGACCCTATCCCTAACCCTAACCCTAAACCTAACCCTAACCCTAATCCCAACCCAAACCTAAACCCTAACCCTAATCCTAACCCTAAGCCAAAACCAAACCCTAACCCTAACACAAACCCAAACCCTACACCTAACCATAAACCTAACCCTAACCCTCACCCTAACCCATACCCAAACTCTAACCCTAACCCTAACCCTAACACTAACCTAACCCAAACCAAACCCTAACCCTAACCCTAACCCTAACCCTAACTCTAAACATAAATCAAACACAAGGCCTAAAACTAACCTTAAACATAACCATAACCCTAACCCTAAACCTAACCCAAAACCTAACCCTAACCCTAACCCAAACTCTAACCCTAACCCTAAGTGAACCCCCTAACCCTATCCCTAACCCTCACCCATACCAACCCCTAACCCTAACCCTCACCATAACTCTAAACCTAAGTCTAACACAAACCCTAAACTTAACCCTAACCCTAACCCTAACCCTAATCCATACGAAACCCTAACCCTAAACCTAACCCTAAACCAAACCCAAACCCTAACACTAACCCTAACCCTAACCCTAACCAAAACCCTAACTCTAACCTTAACCCTAACCCTAAGCCTAAACCTATTCCTAACCCTATCCCTAACCATAAGCCTAACCCTAACACAAACACTTACCCTTACCCTAAACCTAAAATAAACACTAAGCCTAACTGTAACGCTAACCGGAACTCTAAACCTAAGCCTAAGCAAAACCCAAACACTAACCCTAAGCCTAATCCTAACCCTAACCCTAACCCTAACCCAACCCCTAACCCTAACCCTAACCCTAAACCTTACCCTAACCCAAACCCTAACCCTAATCTTAATGCTAACACTAAGCCTAACCCAAATCAAACCCTAACTGTAACTCTAACCCTAACCCAAACCCCAACCCTAACTCTAACCCTAACCTTAACCCTAACACTAACCCAAACCCAAACCCAAACCCAAACCCAAACCTTAACCCTAACATTAACCCTAACCCTAACCCAAACCCAAACCCTAATCCTAACCCTAATCCAAACCCAAACCCTAACACTAACCCTAACCCTGACCCTAACCCAAACCCTAATTCTAACCTTAACCCTAACCCTAACCCTAAACCTATTACTAACACTAAACATAACCATAACCCTAACCCTAACACAAACCCTTACCCTAACACTAACCCTAAACCAAAACATAAGCCTAACACTAAACCTAACCCTAACCCTAAACCTAAGCCTAAACCAAACCCAAACAATAACCCTAAGCCTAATCCTAACCCCAACCCTAACTCTAACCCAACCCCTAACCCTAACCCTAACCCTAAACCTAACCCTAACCCAAACTCTAACCCTACTCTTAATGCTAACACTAAGCCTAACCCAAATCAAACCCTAACCGTAAACCTAACCCTAATGTTAACCCTAACACAAACATTAACCCAAACCCAAACCCTGACCCTAACCCTAACCCAAACCCTAACCCTAACACTAACCCAACCCTAACCCTAACCCAAATCCTGACCCTATCCCTAACACTAACACTAACCCTAACCCTGACCCTAACCCTAACCCAAACCCTAACCCTTACACTAACCCAACCCTAACCCTAACCCAAATCCTGACCCTATCCCTAACCCTAACCCTAACCCTAACCCTAACCCTAACCCTAACCCAAACCCTGACCCTAACCCTAACCCTAAACCTAAAGCTAACCCAAATCCAAACCCTAACCCTAAACCTAACCCTAACCCTAACCCTAACCCTAAACCTAACCCAAAACGTAACCGTAACCCTAACCCAAACTCAAACCCTAACCCTAACCCTAACCCAAACCCAAACCCTAATCCTAACCCTAATCCAAACCCAAACCCTGACACTAACCCTAACCCTGACCCTAACCCAAACCCTAATTCTAACCTTAACCCTAACCCTAACACTAACCCTAACCCAAATCCTGAACCTATCCCTAACCCTAACCCTAACCCTAACCTTAACCCAAACCCTGACCCTAACCCTAACCCTTACCCTAACGCAAACCTAAACCCAAACCCTAACCCTAAACCTAACCCTAACCATAACCGTAACCCTAACCCAAACAAAAACCCTAAATGTAACCCTAACCCTAACCAAACCCAAACTAAAACCCTCACCGTAACCATAACCCTAAGCCGAACCCCTAACCCCTAAACCCTAATAGTAACCCTAACCCTAAAGCAAACCCTCACCAAAACCCTAACCCTAATCCTAACGCTAACCGAAATCCTAAATCTAACTCTACACCTAACCCTAACCCTCATCCTAACCCTACCCTAAACCTAAGCAAAACAGTAACCCTAACCCAAACCCTAACCCTAAACATAAGCCTAAACTTTACCCTAACCCAAACCGAAACCCTAACCCTAACCCAAATCCTGACCCTAACCCTAAACCTAACCCTAACCCTAACGCTAACCCAAAACCTAACCCTAAAGCTAACCCTAACCCGAACCCGAACTCTAACACTAAACCTAACGCTAACCCTAAACCTAACCCTAAACCTAACCCTAACCCTAATCCTAACACTAACCCTTACCCAAACACTAACCTTATCGCAAACCCTCACCCTAAACCTAACCTAAACCCTAACCCTAACCCTAACCCTAACACTAAACCTAACCCAAACCCAAACCCTAATCGTAACACTAACCCTAACCCTAACCCTAACACTCACCCTAAACCAAACGGAAGCCCTAACCCTAACTCTAACCCTAACCCTACCCTAACCCAAACCCAAACCCTAACCCTAACCAAAACCCTAACCCATCCTCTACCCGTACCCTAACCCTAACACTAAACCTAATACTAAAAAAACCCCTAACCCTATACCTAACCCTTACCCTAACCCAAACATTAACCCTAAAACTAACCCTAACCCAAACCCTAACCCTAAACCTAACCCTAACCCAAACCCTAACCCTAACCCTAACCCTAACCCAAACCCTAAGCCTAACCCTAACCAAAACATTAACCCTAAACCTAACCCTAACCCAAACTCTAAACCTAAACCTAACTCTAGCCCAAAACCTAACCCTAAACCTAACCCTAACAAAAACCCTAACCCTAACCCAAACCCAAACCCAAACCCTAAACCTAAACCTAAACCTAACCCTAACCCAAACTCTAACCATAACTCTAAACCTAACCCTAACCCTAACCCTAACCAAAACATTAAACGTAAACCTAACCCTAAGCCAAACCCTAACACTAAACCTAACACAAACCCTAACCCTAACCCTAACCCTAAGCCTAAGCCTAAATCTACCCCTAACACAAACCCTAACCGTAACCCTAACCCTAACCCTAACCCAAACTCAAACGCTAAACCTAATGCTAACCCTAACCCAAACACTATCCCTAACCCTAACCCTTATCCAAACAATAAATCTAACCGTAACCCTAACCCGAACCAAAACCTAAACCTAACCCAAACCCTGACCCTAACACTAACCCTAACCCAAACCCTAAACCTAACCCTAACCCTAACCCAAACCCAAACCCTTACACTAATCCTCACCCTAACCCTAACCCAAACCCAAAACCAAACACTAAATCTAACCCTAACCCTAACCCTAACCCTAAACCAAAGACTAAACCGAAACCTAACCCTAACCCAAATCCTCACACTAATCCTAAACCTAACACACACCCTAACCCTAACCTTAACCCTAACCCAAATCCAAACCCTAACCCTGACCCTAACACTAACCCAAACCCAAACCCTAACCCTAACCCTAACCCTAACCCTAACCCTAACCCTAACCCTAACACTAACCCTAACCCTGACCCTAAACCAAAGCCTAACTCTAACCTTAACACTAACCCTAACCCTAAGCCTAATCCTAACCCTAACCGTAACCGTAACCCTAACCCTAACACAAACCCTTACCCTAACCATAACACTAAACCAAACCCTAAGCGTAAACCTAACCCTAACCCTAACAATAAACATAAGCCTAACCCAAACCCAAACACTAACCCTAAGCCTAATCCTAACCCTAACCCTAACCCTAACCCAACCCCTAACCTTAACCCAACAACTAACCCTAAACCTAACCCAAACCCTAACCCTAACCCAAACACTGACCCTAAGCATAACCTTAAACCTTACCCTAAACCAAACCGAAACCCTAACCCTAACGCAAACCCCAACCCTAACCCTACTCCTAACGCTAGCCATAACCCAAAGCCTAAACCTAATCCTAACCCTAACGCTAACCCAAACTCTAACCTTAAACCTAATGCTAACCCTAACGCTAACTCTAAACCTAACCCTAACCTAAACACTATCCCTAACCCTAACCCTAAACCTAACCCAAAACCAAACCCTAACCCTAACCCTAACCCTTATACAAACCCTAAACTTGGCCCAAACCCTAACACAAACCTTAACCCTAAGCCTACCCTAACCCAAACCCTAACCTTAACCTTGACCCTATCCCTAACCCAAACCCTAAACCTAACCCTAACCCTAACCCTAACTGAAACCTTAAACCTAAACCTAACCCAAACCATAATCCTAACCCTAACCCTAACCCTAACCCTAACATTAACCCAAACCCTAACCCTAATCCTAAGCCTAAACCTAACCTTAACCCTAACCTAAATCAAACCTTAACCCTAACCATAACCGTAACCCTAACCCTAACCATAACCCAAAACCCAACCCTAACTCTAACCCTAACCTTAACCCTAACCCTAACCCTAACCCTAACCCTAACCCAACCCCAAAACCTAATCCTAGCCCTAATTCAAACCCAAACCTTAACACTAACTGTAAACCTAACCCTACACCAAACCCTAACTCTAACCTTAACCCTAACCCTTACCCAAACCAAACCCTAACCCTAAGCCTAAACCTAACTCTAACCCAAAACCTAACCCTAATCCAAACCCAAATGCAAACCCTAACCCTAACCCTGAGACTTACCCAAACCCAAACTCTAACCCTAACCCCCACATTAACCCTAACCCAAACAAACCCTAATCCTAACCCTAATCCAAACCCAAACACTAACCCTAACTCTAACCCTAACCCTAACCCAAACCATAAATCTAATCTTAACCCTAAGCCTAACCCTAACCCTAACCCAAACCCTAACCCTAACCCTAACGCTAACACTAAACCAAATCCTAACCCTAACCCTAAACCTAAACCTAAGCCTAACCAAAACCCAAACACTAAACCTAAGCCTAATCCTATCCCTAACCCTAACCCAAACCCAAAACCTAACCCTAAACATAACCCTAAACTTACCCTAAACCAAACCGAAACCCTAACCCTAACGCAAATCCTGACCCTAACCCTAACCCTAACGCTAGCCATAACCCAAAGCCTAAACCTAACCCTAACCCTAACGCTAACCCAAACTCTAACCTTAAACCTAATGCTAACCCTAATGCTAACTCTAAACCTAACCCTAATCTAAACACTATCCCTAACCCTAACCCTAAACCTAACCCAAAACCAAACCCTAACCCTAACCCTAACCCTTATACAAACACTAAACCTGGCCCAAACCCTAACACAATCCTTAACCCTAACCGTATCCTAATCCAAACCCTAACCTTAAACTTGACCCTATCCCTAACCCTAACCCTAAACCTAACCCTAACCCTAATCTCAACCCAAACCTAAACCCTAACCCTAATCCTAACCCTAAGCCAAAACCAAACCCTAACCCTAACACAAACCCAAACCCTACACCTAACCATAAACCTAACCCTAACCCTCACCCTAACCCATACCCAAACTCTAACCCTAACCCTAACCCTAACACTAACCTAACCCAAACCAAACCCTAACCCTAACCCTAACCCTAACCCTAACTCTAAACATAAATCAAACACAAGGCCTAAAACTAACCTTAAACATAACCATAACCCTAACCCTAAACCTAACCCAAAACCTAACCCTAACCCTAACCCAAACTCTAACCCTAACCCTAAGTGAAACCCCTAACCCTATCCCTAACCCTAACCCATACCAAACCCTAACCCTAACCCTAACCATAACTCTAAACCTAAGTCTAACACAAAACCTAAACTTAACCCTAACCCTAACCCTAACCCTAATCCATACGAAACCCTAACCCTAAACCTAACCCTAAACCAAACCCAAACCCTAACACTAACCCTAACCCTAACCCTAACCAAAACCCTAACTCTAACCTTAACCCTAACCCTAAGCCTAAACCTATTCCTAACCCTATCCCTAACCATAAGCCTAACCCTAACACAAACACTTACCCTTACCCTAAACCTAAAATAAACACTAAGCCTAACTGTAACGCTAACCGGAACTCTAAACCTAAGCCTAAGCAAAACCCAAACACTAACCCTAAGCCTAATCCTAACCCTAACCCTAACCCTAACCCAACCCCCAACCCTACCCCTAACCCTAAACCTTACCCTAAGCCAAACCCTAACCCTAATCTTAATGCTAACACTAAGCCTAACCCAAATCAAACCCTAACTGTAACTCTAACCCTAACCCAAACCCCAACCCTAACTCTAACCCTAACCTTAACCCTAACACTAACCCAAACCCAAACCCAAACCCAAACCCAAACCTTAACCCTAACATTAACCCTAACCCTAACCCAAACCCAAACCCTAATCCTAACCCTAATCCAAACCCAAACCCTAACACTAACCCTAACCCTGACCCTAACCCAAACCCTAATTCTAACCTTAACCCTAACCCTAACCCTAAACCTATTACTAACACTAAACATAACCATAACCCTAACCCTAACACAAACCCTTACCCTAACACTAACCCTAAACCAAAACATAAGCCTAACACTAAACCTAACCCTAACCCTAAACCTAAGCCTAAACCAGACCCAAACAATAACCCTAAGCCTAATCCTAACCCCAACCCTAACTCTAACCCAACCACTACCCCTAACCTTCACCCTAAACCTAACCCTAACCCAAACTCTAACCCTACTCTTAATGCTAACACTAAGCCTAACCCAAATCAAACCCTAACCGTAAACCTAAGCCTAATGTTAACCCTAACACAAACATTAACCCAAACCCAAACCCTGACCCTAACCCTAACCCAAACCCTAACCCTAACACTAACCCAACCCTAACCCTAACCCAAATCCTGACCCTATCCCTAACACTAACACTAACCCTAACCCTGACCCTAACCCTAACCCAAACCCTAACCCTTACACTAACCCAACCCTAACCCTAACCCAAATCCTGACCCTATCCCTAACCCTAACCCTAACCCTAACCCTAACCCAAACCCTGACCCTAACCCTAACCCTAAACCTAAAGCTAACCCAAATCCAAACCATAACCCTAAACCTAACCCTAACCCTAACCCTAACCCTAAACCTAACCCTAAACGTAACCGTAACCCTAACCCAAACTCAAACCCTAACCCTAACCCTAACCCAAACCCAAACCCTAATCCTAACTCTAATCCAAACCCAAACCCTGACACTAACCCTAACCCTGACCCTAACCCAAACCCCAATTCTAATCTTAACCCTAACCCTAACACTAACCCTAACCCAAATCCTGAACCTATCCCTAACCCTAACCCTAACCCTAACCTTAACCCAAACCCTGACCCTAACCCTAACCCTAACGCAAACCTAAACCCAAACCCTAACCCTAAACCTAACCCTAACCATAACCGTAACCCTAACCCAAACAAAAACCCTAAATGTAACCCTAACCCTAACCAAACCCAAACTAAAACCCTCACCGTAACCATAACCCTAAGCCGAACCCCTAAACCCTAATAGTAACCCTAACCCTAAAGCAAACCCTCACCAAAACCCTAACCCTAATCCTAACGCTAACCCAAATCCTAAATCTAACTCTACACCTAACCCTAACCCTCATCCTAACCCTACCCTAAACCTAAGCAAAACAGTAACCCTAACCCAAACCCTAACCCTAAACATAAGCCTAAACTTTACCCTAACCCAAACCGAAACCCTAACCCTAACCCAAATCCTGACCCTAACCCTAAACCTAACCCTAACCCTAACGCTAACCCAAAACCTAACCCTAAAGCTAACCCTAACCCGAACCCGAACTCTAACACTAAACCTAACGCTAACCCTAAACCTAACCCTAACCCTAACCCTAACCCTAATCCTAACACTAACCCTTACCCAAACACTAACCTTATCGCAAACCCTCACCCTAAACCTAACCTAAACCCTAACCCTAACCCTAACCCTAACACTAAACCTAACCCAAACCCAAACCCTAATCGTAACACTAACCCTAACCCTAACCCTAACACTCACCCTAAACCAAACGGAAACCCTAACCCTAACTCTAACCCTAACCCTACCCTAACCCAAACCCAAACCCTAACCCTAACCAAAACCCTAACCCATCCTCTACCCGTACCCTAACCCTAACACTAAACCTAATACTAAAAAAACCCCTAACCCTATACCTAACCCTTACCCTAACCCAAACATTAACCCTAAAACTAACCCTAACCCAAACCCTAACCCTAAACCTAACCCTAACCCAAACCCTAACCCTAACCCTAACCCTAACCCAAACCCTAAGCCTAACCCTAACCAAAACATTAACCCTAAACCTAACCCTAACCCAAACTCTAAACCTAAACCTAACTCTAGCCCAAAACCTAACCCTAAACCTAACCCTAACAAAAACCCTAACCCTAACCCAAACCCAAACCCAAACCCTAAACCTAAACCTAACCCTAACCCAAACTCTAACCATAACTCTAAACCTAACCCTAACCCTAACCCTAACCCTAACCAAAACATTAAACGTAAACCTAACCCTAAGCCAAACCCTAACACTAAACCTAACACAAACCCTAACCCTAACCCTAACCCTAAGCCTAAGCCTAAATCTACCCCTAACACAAACCCTAACCGGAACCCTAACCCTAACCCTAACACAAACTCAAACGCTAAACCAAATGCTAGCACTAACCCAAACACTATCCCTAACCCTAACCCTTCTCCAAACAATAAATCTACCCGTAACCCTAGCCCGAACCAAAACCTAAACCTAACCCAAACACTGACCCTAACACTAACCCTAACCCAAACCCTAAACCTAACCCTAACCCTAACCCAAACCCAAACCCTTACACTAATCCTCACCCTAACCCTAACCCAAACCCAAAACCAAACACTAAATCTAACCCTAACCCTAACCCTAACCCTAAACCAAAGACTAAACCGAAACCTAGCCCTAACCCAAATCCTCACACTAATCCTAAACCTAACACACGCCCTAACCCTAACCTTAGCCCTAACCCAAGTCCAAGCCCTAACCCTGACCCTAACACTAACCCAAGCCCAAACCCTAACCGTAAACCTAACCCTAACCCTAACCCTAACCCTAACTCTAACCCTAACCCAAACCCTAACCCTAACCCTAACCCTAATCCAAACCCTAACCCTAACCAAACCTGAACCCTAACCAAACCAAAACCTAACCCTTACACTAACCCTAACCCCAAGCCTAATCCTAAACCAAACCCAAACAATAACCCTAATTCTCAACATAACCCTAAGCGAAAAACTAACACTAACCCTAACCCAAACCATAACTCTATCCCAAAACTTAACCTTAAACCTAAACCAAACCCAAAATTTAACCCTAACACGAACCCTAACACTAAACCTAACCCTGACCCTAACCCTAACCCTAACACTAACCCAAACCCAAACCCTAACCCTAACACAAAACCTAAGCCTAAAACAAACCCTAACCCTATCCCTCACCCTAAACCTAAACCTAAAAGTAACCCTAACCCAATCGCAAACACTAACCCTAACCCTAAACCTAAACCTAACCCAAACCCTAACCGTAAACCTAACACTAACCCTAACGCTAACACAAACACTAACCCTAAACCTAATCCAAACCCAAACCATAACCGTAACTCTCACCCAAACCATAACCCTAATCCTAACCCTAACCCTAACCCAAACCCTAACCGTAACCCTAACCCTAACCCTAACGCTAACACGAACCCTAACCCTAATCCTAACCCTAACCCAAAACCTAACTCTAACCCTAACCCTAACCCAAACCCAAACCCTAACCCTAACCCTAACCCTAACCCAAAACCTAACCCTAACCCTAACCCAAACGCAAACCCTAAACCTAACCCTAATCCTAAGCCTAACCCTAACCCTAAACCTAAACGTAACCCTAACACAAACGCAAACCCTAACACTTACCCTAACCCAAATCCTAACCGTAACCCTAACCCTAACGCTAACACAAACCCTAACCCTAACCCTAACCCTAACCCTAACCCTAACCCAAACCCTAACTCTAACCCTAACCCAAACCCAAACCAAAACCCTAACCCTAACCCTAACAATAACGCAAACCCTAACCCTAACCCAAAATCAAACCCTAACCCTAACCCTAACCCGAAACCAAACACAAACCCAAACCCTAACCCTAACCCTAAACATAACCCAAACCCAAACCCTAACCCTAAACCTAACCCTTACCCAAACCCTAACCATAAGCAGAACCCAAACCATAGCTCTATCCCTAAACCTAACCCTAACCCTAAACCTTACCCTAATCCAAACGCACACCCTAACCCTAACACTAAACCTAACCCAGAACCTAAACCTAACCCAAGCCCTAACACTAACCTTAGCCTAAACTTAACCCTAACCCAAACGCTAAACCTAACCCTAAACCTAACCATAACCCCAACCCCAACACCAACCCTTACCCAAACACTAACCTTATCGCAAAACCTCACCCTAAACCTAACCTAAACCCTAACCCTAACCCTAATCCTAACACTAAACCTAACCCAAACCCAAACCCTAATCCTAACACTAACCCTAACCCTAACCCTAACACTCACCCTAAACCAAAAGGAAACCCTAACCCTAACCCTAACCCTAACCCTAACCCTATCCCAAACCCAAACCCTAACCCTAACCAAAACCCTAACCCATCCTCTACCCGTACCCTAACCCTAACACTAAACCTAATACTAAACAAACCCCTAACCCTATACCTAACCCTTACCCTAACCCAAACATTAACCCTAAAACTAACCCTAACCCAAACCCTAACCCTAAACCTAACCCTAACTCAAACCCTAACCCTAACCCTAAACCTAACCCAAACCCTAACCCTAACCCTAACCCAAACATTAAACCTAAACCTAACACTAACCCAAACGCTAACCCTAAACCTAACCCTAGCCCAAAACCTAAGCCTAAACCTAACCCTAACACAAACCCTAACCCTAACCCAAACCCAAACCCAAAACCTAAACCTAAACCTAACCCTAACCCAAACTCTAACCGTAACTCTAACCCTAACCCTAACCCTAACCCTAACCCTAACCCTAACCCAAACCCTAACCCTAACCCTAACCCAAATATTAACCCTAAACCTAACCCTAACCCAAACGCTAACCCTAAACCTAACCCTAGCCCAAAACATAAACCTAAACCTAACCCTAACACAAACCCTAACCCTAACCCAAACCCAAACCCAAACCCTAAACCTAAACCTAACCCTAACCCAAACTCTAACCGTAACTCTAACCCTAACCCTAACCCTAACCCTAACCCAAACCCTAACCCTAACCCAAACCTAACCCAAACCCTAACCCTAACCCTAACCCAAACATTAACCCTAAACCTAACCCTAACCCAAACGCTAACCCTAAACCTAACCCTAGCCCAAAACCTAACCCTAAACCTAACCCTAACACAAACCCTAACCCTAAACCTAACCCTAACCCAAACCCTAACCGTAACCGTAACCCTAACCCTAACGCTAACAAAAACCCTAACCCTAACCCTAACCCTAACCCTAACCCAAACCCTAACACAAACCCTAACCCTAACCCAAACCCAAACCCTAACCCTAAAACTAACAATAACGCAAACCCTAACCCTAAACCAAACCCAAACCCTAACCCTAACACAAACCCTAACCCTAACCCTAACCCTAAGCCTAAGCCTAAATCTACCCCTAACACAAACCCTAACCCTAACACTAACCCTAACCCTAACCCTAACCCAAACTCAAACCCTAAACCTAATGCTAACCCTAACCCAAACCCTATCCCTAACCCTAACCCTTATCCAAACCCTAAATCTAACCCTAACCCTAACCCGAACCAAAACCTAAACCTAACCCAAACCCTGACCCTAACACTAACCCTAACCCAAACCCTAAACCTAACCCTAACCCTAACCCTTACACAAACCCTAAACCTGACCCAAACCCTAACCCTAACAGTATCCTAACCCAAACCCTAACCTTAACCTTGACCCTATCCCTAACCCAAACCCTAAACCTAACCCTAACCCTAAGCCTAACCCTAACCGAAAACCTAAACCTAACCCTAACCCAAACCATAACCATGATCCTAACCCTAATCCTAACCCACACCCTAACCCTAATCCTAAACCTAACACTAACCCTAACCCTAACCCAAACCCAAACACTAACACTAACCCTAACCCAAAACCAAACCCTAACCCTAACCCTAACCCTAACCCAAACCCTAACCCTAATACTAAGCCTAAACCTAACCTTAACCCTAAACTAAATCAAACCCTAACCCTAACCCTAACTCTAAGACTTACCCTAATCCAAACCCTAACCCTAACCCTAACCCAAACCATAACCCTAATCCTAACACTAAACCTAACACACACCCTAACCCTAATCCTAACCCTAATCCTAACCCTAACACGAACCCTAACCCTATCCCTAACCCTAACCCAAACCCTAACCCTAACCCTAAACTTAACCAAACCTAATCCCAAATCCTAACCCTAAACCTAACCCAAACCCTAACCCCAACCCTAACCCTAACCCAATCCCAAACCCTAACCCTAACTCTAATCCAAACACTAACCCCAATCCTAACCCTAACCCTAAACTTAACCCTAATCCTAAACCAAAACAAACACTAAACCTAACCCTAACCCTAAACCTAACCCTAAACCTAACCAAACCCTAACCCTAACCCAAATCCCAACCCTAACTCTAACTCTAACCTTAACCCTAAAAGTAACCCAAACCCTAACCCTAACCCTAACCGAAACCCTAACTCAAACACAAACCCTAATAAGAACCCTAATCCAAACCCAAATCCTAACACTAACCCTAACCCTGACCCTAAACCAAAACCTAACTCTAACCTTAACACTAACACTAACCCTAAACCTATTCCTAACCCTAACCATAACCATAACCCTAACCCTAACACAAACCCTTACCCTAACCATAACACTAAACCAAACCCTAAGCCTAACCCTAACCCTAACCCTAACACTAAACATAAGCCTAACCCAAACCCAAACACTAACCCTAAGCCTAATCCTAACCCTAACCCTAACCCTAACCCAACCCCTAACCTTAACCCAACAACTAACCCTAAACCTAACCCAAACCCTAACCCTAACCCAAACACTGACCCTAAACATAACCTTAAACCTTACCCTAAACCAAACCGAAACCCTAACCCTAACGCAAACCCTAACCCTAACCCTAACCCTAACGCTAGCCATAACCCAAAGCCTAAACCTAACCCTAACCCTAACGCTAACCCAAACTCTAACCTTAAACCTAATGCTAAACCTAACGCTAACTCTAAACCTAACCCTAACCTAAACACTATCCCTAACCCTAACCGTAAACCTAACCGAAAACCAAACCCTAACCCTAACCCTAACCCTTATAC
>JAJHUQ010000058.1:2475000-2490000 GCA_035773235.1 Eospalax fontanierii | reverse complement strand
TAACAATAACGCAAACCCTAACCCTAACCCTAACCCTAACCCAAAACCAAACCCTAACCCTAACCCTAACCCGAAACCAAACACAAACCCAAACCCTAACCCTAACCCCAAACATATCCCAAACCCAAACCCTAACCCTAAACCTAACCCTTACCCAAACCCTAACCATAAGCAGAACCCAAACCATAGCTCTATCCCTAAACCTAACCCTAACCCTAAAACTTACCCTAATCCAAATGCACACCCTAACCCTAACACTAAACCTAACCCAGAACCTAAACCTAACCCAAGCCCTAACACTAACCTTAGCCTAAACTTAACCCTAACCCAAACGCTAAACCTAACCCTAACCCTAACCCTAACCCCAATCCTAACACTAACCCTTACCCAAACACTAACCTTATCGCAAACCCTCACCCTAAACCTAACCTAAACCCTAACCCTAACCCTAATCCTAACACTAAACCTAACCCAAACCCAAACCCTAATCCTAACACTAACCCTAACCCTAACCCTAACACTCACCCTAAACCAAAAGGAAACCCTAACCCTAACCCTAACCCTAACCCTATCCCAAACCCAAACCCTAACCGTAACCAAAACCCTAACCCATCCTCTACCCGTACCCTAACCCTAACACTAAACCTAATACTAAACAAACCCCTAACCCTATACCTAACCCTTACCCTAACCCAAACATTAACCCTAAAACTAACCCTAACCCAAACCCTAACCCTAAACCTAACCCTAACTCAAACCCTAACCCTAACCCTAAACCTAACCCAAACCCTAAACCTAATCCTAACCCAAACATTAAACCTAAACCTAACACTAACCCAAACGCTAACCCTAAACCTAACCCTAGCCCAAAACCTAACCCTAAACCTAACCCTAACACAAACCCTAACCCTAACCCAAACCCAAACCCAAAACCTAAACCTAATCCTAACCCTAACCCAAACTCTAACCGTAACTCTAACCCTAACCCTAACCCTAACCCTAACCCTAACCCTAACCCAAACCCTAACCCTAACCCTAACCCAAATATTAACCCTAAACCTAACCCTAACCCAAACGCTAACCCTAAACCTAACCCTAGCCCAAAACATAAACCTAAACCTAACCCTAACACAAACCCTAACCCTAACCCAAACCCAAACCCAAACCCTAAACCTAAACCTAACCCTAACTCAAACTCTAACCGTCACTCTAATCCTAAACCTAACCCTAACCCTAACCCAAACCCTAACCCTAACCCAAACCTAACCCAAACCCTAACCCTAACCCTAACCCAAACATTAACCCTAAACCTAACCCTAACCCAAACGCTAACCCTAAACCTAACCCTAGCCCAAAACCTAACCCTAAACCTAACCCTAACACAAACCCTAACCCTAAACCTAACCCTAACCCAAACCCTAACCGTAAACGTAACCCTAACCCTAACGCTAACAAAAACCCTAACCCTAACCCTAACCCTAACCCTAACCCTAACCCTAACTCAAACCCTAACACTAACCCTAACCCTAACCCAAACCCAAACCCTAACCCTAAAACTAACAATAACGCAAACCCTAACCCTAAACCAAACCCAAACCCTAACCCTAACTCAAACCCTAACCCTAACCCTAACCCTAAGCCTAAGCCTAAATCTACCCCTAACACAAACCCTAACCCTAACACTAACCCTAACCCTAACCCTAACCCAAACTCAAACCCTAAACCTAATGCTAACCGTAACCCAAACCCTATCCCTAACCCTAACCCTTATCCAAACCCTAAATCTAACCCTAACCCTAACCCGAACCAAAACCTAAACCTAACCCAAACCCTGACCCTAACACTAATCCTAATCCTAACCCTATACCTAACCTTAATCATATCCCTTACACAAACCCTAAACCTGACTCAAACTCTATCACTTTCAGTACCCTAACCCAAACCCTAACCTTAACCTTGACCCTATCCCTAACCCAAACCCTAAACCTAACCCTAACCCTAACCCTAACCCTAACCGAAACCCTAAACCTAACCCTAACCCAAACCATAACCATGATCCTAACCCTAATCCTAACCCACACCCTAACCCTAATCCTAAACCTAACACTAACCCTAATCCAAACCCTAAACCTAACCCTAACCCTAACCCTTACACAAACCCTAAACCTGACCCAAACCCTAACCCTAACAGTACCCTAACCCAAACCCTAACCTTAACCTTGACCCTAGCCCTAACCCAAACCCTAAACCTAACCCTAACCCTAACCCTAACCCTAACCCAAACACTAACTCTAACCCTAACCCAAAACCAAACCCTAACCCTAACCCTAACCCTAACCTAAACCCTAACCCTAATACTAAGCCTAAACCTAACCTTAACCCTAACCTAAATCAAACCCTAACCCTAACCCTAACCCTAAGACTTACCCAAATCCAAACCCTAACCCTAACCCTAACCCAAACCATAACCCTAATCCTAACACTAAACCTAACACACACCCTAACCCTAATCCTAACCCTAATCCTAACCCTAACACGAACCCTAACCCTATCCCTAACCCTAACCCAAACCCTAACCCTAACCCTAAACTTAACCAAACCTAATCCCAAATCCTAACCCTAAACCTAACCCAAACCCTAACCCCAACCCTAACCCTAACCCAATCCCAAACCCTAACCCTAACTCTAATCCAAACACTAACCCCAATCCTAACCCTAACCCTAAACTTAACCCTAATCCTAAACCAAACCAAACCCTAAACCTAACCCTAACCCTAACCCTAAACCTAACCCTAAACCTAACCAAACCCTAACCCTAACCCAAACCCCAACCCTAACTCTAACTCTAACCTTAACCCTAACAGTAACCCAAACCCTAACCCTAACCCTAACCCAACCGTAACTCAAACACAAACCCTAATAAGAACCCTAATCCAAACCCAAATCCTAACACTAACCCTAACCCTGACCCTAAACCAAAACCTAACTCTAACCTTAACACTAACCCTAACCCTAAACCTATTCCTAACCCTAAGCATAACCATAACCCTAACCCTAACACAAACCCTTACCCTAACCATAACACTAAACCAAACCCTAAGCGTAACCCTAACCCTAACCCTAACAATAAACATAAGCCTAACCCAAACCCAAACACTAACCCTAAGCCTAATCCTAACCCTAACCCTAACCCTAACCCAACCCCTAACCTTAACCCAACAACTAACCCTAAACCTAACCCAAACCCTAACCCTAACCCAAACACTGACCCTAAGCATAACCTTAAACCTTACCCTAAACCAAACCGAAACCCTAACCCTAACGCAAACCCTAACCCTAACCCTAAGCCTAACGCTAGCCATAACCCAAAGCCTAAACCTAACCCTAACCCTAACGCTAACCCAAACTCTAACCTTAAACCTACTGCTAACTCTAACCCTAACTCTTAACCTAAGCCTAACCTCAACACTATCCCTAACCCTAACCCTAAACCTAACCCAAAACCAAACCCTAACCCTAACCCTAACGCTTATACAAAGCCTAAACTTGGCCCAAACCCTAACACAAACCTTAACCCTAACCCTACCCTAACCCAAACCCTAACCTTAACCTTGACCCTATCCCTAACCCAAACCCTAAACCTAACCCTAACCCTAACCCTAACTGAAACCTTAAACCTAAACCTAACCCAAACCATAATCCTAACCCTAACCCTAACCCTAACCCTAACATTAACCCAAACCCTAACCCTAATCCTAAGCCTAAACCTAACCTTAACCCTAACCTAAATCAAACCTTAACCCTAACCATAACCGTAACCCTAACCCTAACCATAACCCAAAACCCAACCCTAACTCTAACCCTAACCTTAACCCTAACCCTAACCCTAACCCTAACCCTAACCCTACCCCAAACCCAAAACCTAATCCTAGCCCTAATTCAAACCCAAACCTTAACACTAACCGTAAACCTAACCCTACACCAAACCCTAACTCTAACCTTAACCCTAACCCTTACCCAAACCAAACCCTAACCCTAAGCCTAAACCTAACTCTAACCCAAAACCTAACCCTAATCCAAACCCAAATGCAAACCCTAACCCTAACCCTGAGACTTACCCAAACCCAAACTCTAACCCTAACCCCAACATTAACCCTAACCCAAACAAACCCTAATCCTAACCCTAATCCAAACCCAAACCCTAACCCTAACTCTAACCCTAACCCTAACCCAAACCATAAATCTAATCTTAACCCTAAGCCTAACCCTGACCCTAACCCAAACCCTAACCCTAACCCTAACGCTAACACTAAACCAAATCCTAACCCTAACCCTAAACCTAAACCTAAGCCTAACCAAAACCCAAACACTAAACCTAAGCCTAATCCTATCCCTAACCCTAACCCAAACCCAAAACCTAACCCTAAACATAACCCTAAACTTACCCTAAACCAAACCGAAACCCTAACCCTAACGCAAATCCTGACCCTAACCCTAACCCTAACGCTAGCCATAACCCAAAGCCTAAACCTAACCCTAGCCCTCACGCTAACCCAAACTCTAACCTTAACCCTAATGCTAACCCTAATGCTAACTCTAAACCTAACCCTAATCTAAATACTATCCCTAACCCTAACCCTAAACCTAACCCAAAACCAAACCCTAACCCTAACCCTAACCCTTATACAAACACTAAACCTGGCCCAAACCCTAACACAAACCTTAACCCTAACCGTATCCTAATCCAAACCCTAACCTTAACCTTGACCCTATCCCTAACCCTAACCCTAAACCTAACCCTAACCCTAATCCCAACCCAAACCTAAACCCTAACCCTAATCCTAACCCTAAGCCAAAACCAAACCCTAACCCTAACACAAACCCAAACCCTACACCTAACCATAAACCTAACCCTAACCCTCACCCTAACCCATACACAAACTCTAACCCTAACCCTAACCCTAACACTAACCTAACCAAAACCAAACCCTAACCCTAACCTTAACCCTAACCCTAACTCTAAACATAAATCAAACACAAGGCCTAAAACTAACCTTAAACATAACCATAACCCTAACCCTAAACCTAACCCAAAACCTAACCCTAACCCTAACCCAAACTCTAACCCTAACCCTAAGTGAAACCCCTAACCTATCCCTAACCCTAACCCATACCAAACCCTAACCCTAACCCTAACCATAACTCTAAACCTAAGTCTAACACAAAACCTAAACTTAACCCTAACCCTAACCCTAACCCTAATCCATACGAAACCCTAACCCTAAACCTAACCCTAAACCAAACCCAAACCCTAACACTAACCCTAACCCTAACCCTAACCAAAACCCTAACTCTAACCTTAACCCTAACCCTAAGCCTAAACCTATTCCTAACCCTATCCCTAACCATAAGCCTAACCCTAACACAAACACTTACCCTTACCCTAAACCTAAAATAAACACTAAGCCTAACTGTAACGCTAACCGGAACTCTAAACCTAAGCCTAAGCAAAACCCAAACACTAACCCTAAGCCTAATCCTAACCCTAACCCTAACCCTAACCCAACCCCTAACCCTAACCCTAACCCTAAACCTTACCCTAACCCAAACCCTAACCCTAATCTTAATGCTAACACTAAGCCTAACCCAAATCAAACCCTAACTGTAACTCTAACCCTAACCCAAACCCCAACCCTAACTCTAACCCTAACCTTAACCCTAACACTAACCCAAATCCAAACCCAAACCCAAACCCAAACCTTAACCCTAACATTAACCCTAACCCTAACCCAAACCCAAACCCTAATCCTAACCCTAATCCAAACCCAAACCCTAACACTAACCCTAACCCTGACCCTAACCCAAACCCTAATTCTAACCTTAACCCTAACCCTAACCCTAAACCTATTACTAACACTAAACATAACCATAACCCTAACCCTAACACAAACCATTACCCTAACACTAACCCTAAACCAAAACATAAGCCTAACACTAAACCTAACCCTAACCCTAAACCTAAGCCTAAACCAAACCCAAACAATAACCCTAAGCCTAATCCTAACCCCAACCCTAACTCTAACCCAACCCCTAACCCTAACCCTAACCCTAAACCTAACCCTAACCCAAACTCTAACCCTACTCTTAATGCTAACACTAAGCCTAACCCAAATCAAACCCTAACCGTAAACCTAACCCTAATGTTAACCCTAACACAAACATTAACCCAAACCAAAACCCTGACCCTTAACCCTAACCCAAACCCTAACCCTAACCCAAACCCTAACCCTTACACTAACCCAACCCTAACCCTAACCCAAATCCTGACCCTATCCCTAACCCTAACCCTAACCCTAACCCTAACCCTAACCCTAACCCAAACCCTGACCCTAACCCTAACCCTAAACCTAAAGCTAACCCAAATCCAAACCCTAACCCTAAACCTAACCCTAACCCTAACCCTAACCCTAAACCTAACCCTAAACGTAACCGTAACCCTAACCCAAACTCAAACCCTAACCCTAACCCTAACCCAAACCCAAACCCTAATCCTAACCCTAATCCAAACCCAAACCCTGACACTAACCCTAACCCTGACCCTAACCCAAACCCTAATTCTAACCTTAACCCTAACCCTAACACTAACCCTAACCCAAATCCTGAACCTATCCCTAACCCTAACCCTAACCCTAACCTTAACCCAAACCCTGACCCTAACCCTAACCCTAACCCTAACCCTAACGCAAACCTAAACCCAAACCCTAACCCTAAACCTAACCCTAACCATAACCGTAACCCTAACCCAAACAAAAACCCTAAATGTAACCCTAACCCTAACCAAACCCAAACTAAAACCCTCACCGTAACCATAACCCTAAGCCGAACCCCTAACCCCTAAACCCTAATAGTAACCCTAACCCTAAAGCAAACCCTCACCAAAACCCTAACCCTAATCCTAACGCTAACCCAAATCCTAAATCTAACTCTACCCCTAACCCTAACCCTCATCCTAACCCTACCCTAAACCTAAGCAAAACAGTAACCCTAACCCAAACCCTAACCCTAAACATAACCCTAAACTTTACCCTAACCCAAACCGAAACCCTAACCCTAACCCAAATCCTGACCCTAACCCTAAACCTAACCCTAATCCTAACGCTAACCCAAAACCTAACCCTAAAGCTAACCCTCACCCGAACCGAAACCCTAACCCTAACGCAAACCCTGACCCTAACCCTAACCATAACGCTAGCCATAACCCAAAGCCTAAACCAAACCCTAACCCTAACCATAACCCAAAGATTAACCCTAAACCTAACCCTAACCCTAAGCCAAACCCTAACCCTAAACCTAAGCCTAACCCTAACCCTAACGCTAAGACTAACTCTAACCCAAATCATAAGTCTATGCCAAAGCCTAACCTTAAAACTAAACCAAACCCAAACCTTAACCCTGACACTAACCCTAACCCTAACCCTAACCCTAACCCTAACCCAAACCCAAACCCTAACCCTAACCCTAACCATAAACCTAAACGTAACCCTAACACAAACGCAAACCCTACCCCTAAACCTAACCCTAACCCAAACCCTAACCCTAACTCTAAACCTAACACTAACCCTAACCCTAACCCTAACCCTAAACCTAACCCAAAACCTAACCCTAAACATAACCCTAAACTTACCCTAAACCAAACCGAAACCCTAACCCTAACGCAAATCCTGACCCTAACCCTAACCCTAACGCTAGCCATAACCCAAAGCCTAAACCTAACCCTAACCCTAACGCTAACCCAAACTCTAACCTTAAACCTAATGCTAACCCTAATGCTAACTCTAAACCTAACCCTAATCTAAATACTATCCCTAACCCTAACCCTAAACCTAACCCAAAACCAAACCCTAACCCTAACCCTAACCCTTATACAAACACTAAACCTGGCCCAAACCCTAACACAAACCTTAACCCTAACCGTATCCTAATCCAAACCCTAACCTTAACCTTGACCCTATCCCTAACCCTAACCCTAAACCTAACCCTAACCCTAATCCCAACCCAAACCTAAACCCTAACCCTAATCCTAACCCTAAGCCAAAACCAAACCCTAACCCTAACACAAACCCAAACCCTACACCTAACCATAAACCTAACCCTAACCCTCACCCTAACCCATACACAAACTCTAACCCTAACCCTAACCCTAACACTAACCTAACCAAAACCAAACCCTAACCCTAACCTTAACCCTAACCCTAACTCTAAACATAAATCAAACACAAGGCCTAAAACTAACCTTAAACATAACCATAACCCTAACCCTAAACCTAACCCAAAACCCAACCCTAACCCTAACCCAAACTCTAATCCTAACCCTAAGTGAAACCCCTAACCTATCCCTAACCCTAACCCATACCAAACCCTAACCCTAACCCTAACCATAACTCTAAACCTAAGTCTAACACAAAACCTAAACTTAACCCTAACCCTAACCCTAACCCTAATCCATACGAAACCCTAACCCTAAACCTAACCCTAAACCAAACCCAAACCCTAACACTAACCCTAACCCTAACCCTAACCAAAACCCTAACTCTAACCTTAACCCTAACCCTAAGCCTAAACCTATTCCTAACCCTATCCCTAACCATAAGCCTAACCCTAACACAAACACTTACCCTTACCCTAAACCTAATATAAACACTAAGCCTAACTGTAACGCTAACCGGAACTCTAAACCTAAGCCTAAGCAAAACCCAAACACTAACCCTAAGCCTAATCCTAACTCTAACCCTAACCCTAACCCAACCCCTAACCCTAACCCTAACCCTAAACCTTACCCTAACCCAAACCCTAACCCTAATCTTAATGCTAACACTAAGCCTAACCCAAATCCAACCCTAACTGTAACTCTAACCCTAACCCAAACCCCAACCCTAACTCTAACCCTAACCTTAACCCTAACACTAACCCAAATCCAAACCCAAACCCAAACCCAAACCTTAACCCTAACATTAACCCTAACCCTAACCCAAACCCAAACCCTAATCCTAACCCTAATCCAAACCCAAACCCTAACACTAACCCTAACCCTGACCCTAACCCAAATCCTAATTCTAACCTTAACCCTAACACTAACCCTAAACCTATTACTAACACTAAACATAACCATAACCCTAACCCTAACACAAACCATTACCCTAACACTAACCCTAAACCAAAACATAAGCCTAACACTAAACCTAACCCTAACCCTAAACCTAAGCCTAAACCAAACCCAAACAATAACCCTAAGCCTAATCCTAACCCCAACCCTAACTCTAACCCAACCCCTAACCCTAACCCTAACCCTAAACCTAACCCTAACCCAAACTCTAACCCTACTCTTAATGCTATCACTAAGCCTAACCCAAATCAAAACCTAACCGTAAACCTAACCCTAATGTTAACCCTAACACAAACATTAACCCAAACCAAAACCCTGACACTAACCCTAACCCTGACCCTAACCCAAACCCTAATTCTAACCTTAACCCTAACCCTAACACTAACCCTAACCCAAATCCTGAACCTATCCCTAACCCTAACCCTAACCCTAACCTTAACCCAAACCCTGACCCTAACCCTAACCCTAACCCTAACCCTAACGCAAACCTAAACCCAAACCCTAACCCTAAACCTAACCCTAACCATAACCGTAACCCTAACCCAAACAAAAACCCTAAATGTAACCCTAACCCTAACCAAACCCAAACTAAAACCCTCACCGTAACCATAACCCTAAGCCGAACCCCTAACCCCTAAACCCTAATAGTAACCCTAACCCTAAAGCAAACCCTCACCAAAACCCTAACCCTAATCCTAACGCTAACCCAAATCCTAAATCTAACTCTACCCCTAACCCTAACCCTCATCCTAACCCTACCCTAAACCTAAGCAAAACAGTAACCCTAACCCAAACCCTAACCCTAAACATAACCCTAAACTTTACCCTAACCCAAACCGAAACCCTAACCCTAACCCAAATCCTGACCCTAACCCTAAACCTAACCCTAATCCTAACGCTAACCCAAAACCTAACCCTAAAGCTAACCCTCACCCGAACCGAAACCCTAACCCTAACGCAAACCCTGACCCTAACCCTAACCATAACGCTAGCCATAACCCAAAGCCTAAACCAAACCCTAACCCTAACCATAACCCAAACATTAACCCTAAACCTAACCCTAACCCTAACCCAAACCCTAACCCTAAACCTAACCCTAACCCTAACCCTAACGCTAAGACTAACCCTACCCCAAATCATAACTCTATCCCAAAACCTAACCTTAAAACTAAACCAAACCCAAACCTTAACCCTGACACTAACCCTAACCCTAACCCTAACCCTAACCCTAACCCAAACCCAAACCCTAACCCTAACCCTAACCATAAACCTAAACGTAACCCTAACACAAACGCAAACCCTACCCCTAAACCTAACCCTAACCCAAACCCTAACCCTAACTCTAAACCTAACACTAACCCTAACCCTAACCCTAACCCTAAACCTAACCCAAAACCTAACCCTAAACATAACCCTAAACTTACCCTAAACCAAACCGAAACCCTAACCCTAACGCAAATCCTGACCCTAACCCTAACCCTAACGCTAGCCATAACCCAAAGCCTAAACCTAACCCTAGCCCTCACGCTAACCCAAACTCTAACCTTAAACCTAATGCTAACCCTAATGCTAACTCTAAACCTAACCCTAATCTAAATACTATCCCTAACCCTAACCCTAAACCTAACCCAAAACCAAACCCTAACCCTAACCCTAACCCTTATACAAACACTAAACCTGGCCCAAACCCTAACACAAACCTTAACCCTAACCGTATCCTAATCCAAACCCTAACCTTAACCTTGACCCTATCCCTAACCCTAACCCTAAACCTAACCCTAACCCTAATCCCAACCCAAACCTAAACCCTAACCCTAATCCTAACCCTAAGCCAAAACCAAACCCTAACCCTAACACAAACCCAAACCCTACACCTAACCATAAACCTAACCCTAACCCTCACCCTAACCCATACACAAACTCTAACCCTAACCCTAACCCTAACACTAACCTAACCAAAACCAAACCCTAACCCTAACCTTAACCCTAACCCTAACTCTAAACATAAATCAAACACAAGGCCTAAAACTAACCTTAAACATAACCATAACCCTAACCCTAAACCTAACCCAAAACCTAACCCTAACCCTAACCCAAACTCTAACCCTAACCCTAAGTGAAACCCCTAACCTATCCCTAACCCTAACCCATACCAAACCCTAACCCTAACCCTAACCATAACTCTAAACCTAAGTCTAACACAAAACCTAAACTTAACCCTAACCCTAACCCTAACCCTAATCCATACGAAACCCTAACCCTAAACCTAACCCTAAACCAAACCCAAACCCTAACACTAACCCTAACCCTAACCCTAACCAAAACCCTAACTCTAACCTTAACCCTAACCCTAAGCCTAAACCTATTCCTAACCCTATCCCTAACCATAAGCCTAACCCTAACACAAACACTTACCCTTACCCTAAACCTAATATAAACACTAAGCCTAACTGTAACGCTAACCGGAACTCTAAACCTAAGCCTAAGCAAAACCCAAACACTAACCCTAAGCCTAATCCTAACCCTAACCCTAACCCTAACCCAACCCCTAACCCTAACCCTAACCCTAAACCTTACCCTAACCCAAACCCTAACCCTAATCTTAATGCTAACACTAAGCCTAACCCAAATCCAACCCTAACTGTAACTCTAACCCTAACCCAAACCCCAACCCTAACTCTAACCCTAACCTTAACCCTAACACTAACCCAAATCCAAACCCAAACCCAAACCCAAACCTTAACCCTAACATTAACCCTAACCCTAACCCAAACCCAAACCCTAATCCTAACCCTAATCCAAACCCAAACCCTAACACTAACCCTAACCCTGACCCTAACCCAAACCCTAATTCTAACCTTAACCCTAACACTAACCCTAAACCTATTACTAACACTAAACATAACCATAACCCTAACCCTAACACAAACCATTACCCTAACACTAACCCTAAACCAAAACATAAGCCTAACACTAAACCTAACCCTAACCCTAAACCTAAGCCTAAACCAAACCCAAACAATAACCCTAAGCCTAATCCTAACCCCAACCCTAACTCTAACCCAACCCCTAACCCTAACCCTAACCCTAAACCTAACCCTAACCCAAACTCTAACCCTACTCTTAATGCTAACACTAAGCCTAACCCAAATCAAACCCTAACCGTAAACCTAACCCTAATGTTAACCCTAACACAAACATTAACCCAAACCAAAACCCTGACACTAACCCTAACCCTCACCCTAACCCAAACCCTAATTCTAACCTTAACCCTAACCCTAACACTAACCCTAACCCAAATCCTGAACCTATCCCTAACCCTAACCCTAACCCTAACCTTAACCCAAACCCTGACCCTAACCCTAACCCTAACCCTAACCCTAACGCAAACCTAAACCCAAACCCTAACCCTAAACCTAACCCTAACCATAACCGTAACCCTAACCCAAACAAAAACCCTAAATGTAACCCTAACCCTAACCAAACCCAAACTAAAACCCTCACCGTAACCATAACCCTAAGCCGAACCCCTAACCCCTAAACCCTAATAGTAACCCTAACCCTAAAGCAAACCCTCACCAAAACCCTAACCCTAATCCTAACGCTAACCCAAATCCTAAATCTAACTCTACCCCTAACCCTAACCCTCATCCTAACCCTACCCTAAACCTAAGCAAAACAGTAACCCTAACCCAAACCCTAACCCTAAACATAACCCTAAACTTTACCCTAACCCAAACCGAAACCCTAACCCTAACCCAAATCCTGACCCTAACCCTAAACCTAACCCTAATCCTAACGCTAACCCAAAACCTAACCCTAAAGCTAACCCTCACCCGAACCGAAACCCTAACCCTAACGCAAACCCTGACCCTAACCCTAACCATAACGCTAGCCATAACCCAAAGCCTAAACCAAACCCTAACCCTAACCATAACCCAAACATTAACCCTAAACCTAACCCTAACCCTAACCCAAACCCTAACCCTAAACCTAACCCTAACCCTAACCCTAACGCTAAGACTAACCCTAACCCAAATCATAACTCTATCCCAAAACCTAACCTTAAAACTAAACCAAACCCAAACCTTAACCCTGACACTAACCCTAACCCTAACCCTAACCCTAACCCTAACCCAAACCCTAACCCTAACCCTAACCATAAACCTAAACGTAACCCTAACACAAACGCAAACCCTACCCCTAAACCTAACCCTAACCCAAACCCTAACCCTAACTCTAAACCTAACACTAACCCTAACCCTAACCCTAACCCTAAACCTAACCCAAAACCTAACCCTAAACATAACCCTAAACTTACCCTAAACCAAACCGAAACCCTAACCCTAACGCAAATCCTGACCCTAACCCTAACCCTAACGCTAGCCATAACCCAAAGCCTAAACCTAACCCTAACCCTAACGCTAACCCAAACTCTAACCTTAAACCTAATGCTAACCCTAATGCTAACTCTAAACCTAACCCTAATCTAAATACTATCCCTAACCCTAACCCTAAACCTAACCCAAAACCAAACCCTAACCCTAACCCTAACCCTTATACAAACACTAAACCTGGCCCAAACCCTAACACAAACCTTAACCCTAACCGTATCCTAATCCAAACCCTAACCTTAACCTTGACCCTATCCCTAACCCTAACCCTAAACCTAACCCTAACCCTAATCCCAACCCAAACCTAAACCCTAACCCTAATCCTAACCCTAAGCCAAAACCAAACCCTAACCCTAACACAAACCCAAACCCTACACCTAACCATAAACCTAACCCTAACCCTCACCCTAACCCATACACAAACTCTAACCCTAACCCTAACCCTAACACTAACCTAACCAAAACCAAACCCTAACCCTAACCTTAACCCTAACCCTAACTCTAAACATAAATCAAACACAAGGCCTAAAACTAACCTTAAACATAACCATAACCCTAACCCTAAACCTAACCCAAAACCTAACCCTAACCCTAACCCAAACTCTAACCCTAACCCTAAGTGAAACCCCTAACCTATCCCTAACCCTAACCCATACCAAACCCTAACCCTAACCCTAACCATAACTCTAAACCTAAGTCTAACACAAAACCTAAACTTAACCCTAACCCTAACCCTAACCCTAATCCATACGAAACCCTAACCCTAAACCTAACCCTAAACCAAACCCAAACCCTAACACTAACCCTAACCCTAACCCTAACCCTAACCAAAACCCTAACTCTAACCTTAACCCTAACCCTAAGCCTAAACCTATTCCTAACCCTATCCCTAACCATAAGCCCAACCCTAACACAAACACTTACCCTTACCCTAAACCTAAAATAAACACTAAGCCTAACTGTAACGCTAACCGGAACTCTAAACCTAAGCCTAAGCAAAACCCAAACACTAACCCTAAGCCTAATCCTAACCCTAACCCTAACCCTAACCCAACCCCTAACCCTAACCCTAACCCTAAACCTTACCCTAACCCAAACCCTAACCCTAATCTTAATGCTAACACTAAGCCTAACCCAAATCAAACCCTAACTGTAACTCTAACCCTAACCCAAACCCCAACCCTAACTCTAACCCTAACCTTAACCCTAACACTAACCCAAATCCAAACCCAAACCCAAACCCAAACCTTAACCCTAACATTAACCCTAACCCTAACCCAAACCCAAACCCTAATCCTAACCCTAATCCAAACCCAAACCCTAACACTAACCCTAACCCTGACCCTAACCCAAACCCTAATTCTAACCTTAACCCTAACACTAACCCTAAACCTATTACTAACACTAAACATAACCATAACCCTAACCCTAACACAAACCATT
>JAJHUQ010000058.1:2465000-2472500 GCA_035773235.1 Eospalax fontanierii | reverse complement strand
CAATCCCTAACACTAACCCTAACCCTGACCCTAACCCAAAACCTAACTCTAACCTTAACCTTAACCCTAACCCTAAACCTATTCCTAACCCTAACCATAACCATAACCCTAACAATAACACAAACCCTTACCCTAACCGTAACCCTAAACCAAACCCTAAGCCTAACCCTAACCCTAACCCTAACACTAAACATAATCCTAACCCAAACCCAAACACTAACCCTAAGCCTAAGCCTAACCCTAACCCTAACCCTAACCCAACCCCTAACCCTAACCCAACAACTAACCCTAAACCTAACCCAAACCCTAACCCTAACCCAAACACTAACCATAAACATAACCCTAAACCTTACCCTAAACCAAACTGAAACCCTAACCATAACGCAAACCCTGACCCTAACCCTAACCATAACGCTAGCCATAACCCAAAGCCTAAACCTAACCCTAAACCTAACGCTAACCCAAACTATAACCTTAAACCTAATGCTAACCCTAACGCTAACTCTAAACCTAACCCTAATCTAAACACTATCCCTAACCCTAACCCTAAACCTAACCCAAAATCAAACCTTAACCCTAACCCTAACCCTTATACAAACACTAAACCTGGCCCAAACCCTAAAACAAACCTTAACCCTAACCCTACCCTAACCCAAACCCTAACACTAAATATAAACCTAAACCTTACCCTAAAACAAACCGGAACCCTAACCCTAAGGCAAACCGTGACCCTAACCCTAACCCTAACGCTAACCATAACCCAAAGCCTAAACCTAACCCTAACCCTAACGCTAACCCAAACCCTAACCTTAAACCTAACGCTAACCCTAACGCTAACTCTAAACGTAACCCTAACCTAAACACTATCCCTAACCCTAACCCTAAACCGAACCCAAAACCAAACACTAACCCTAACCCTAACCCTTACACAAACCCTAAACCTGACCCAAACCCTAACCCTAACAGTACCCTAACCCAAACCCTAACCTTAACCTTGACCCTATTCCTAACCCAAACCCTAAACCTAACCCTAACCCTAACCCTAACCCTAACCGAAACCCTAAACCTAACCCTAATCCAAACACTAACCCTAACCCTATCCCTAAACCAAATCCAAACCCTAACCCTATCCCTAACCCAAACCATAACCATGATCCTAACCCTAATCCTAACCCACAACCTAACCCTAATCCTAAACCTAACCCTAACCCTAAACCTAACCCAAACCCAAACACTAACACTAACCCTAACCCAAAACCAAACCCTAACCCTAATCCTAACCCTAACCCAAACCCTAACCCTAATACTAAGCCTAAACCTAACCTTAACCCTAACCTAAATCAAACCCTAACCCTAACCCTAACCCTGAGACTTACCCAAACCCAAACACTAACCCTAACGCCAACATTAACCCTAACCCAAACAAACCATAATCCTAACCCTAATCCAAACCCAAACCGTAACCCTAACTCTTACCCTAACCCTAACCCAAACCCTAAATCTAATCTTAACCCTAACCCTAATCCTAACCCAAACCCTTACCCTAACCGTAACGCTAACCCTAACCGAAACCCTAACCCTAACCCTAACCCTAAACCTAAGCCTAACCCAAACCCAAACACTAACCCTAAGCCTAATCCTAACCCTAACCGTAACCCAAACCCAAACCCTAACCCTAAATTTAACCCTATCCCTAACCCTAAACTTAAGCCAAACCCTAAACCTAACCCTAACCCAAACACTAACCCTAACCCTTAGCCTAACCCCTAACCCCAACCATAACATTAACCCTAACCCTAAACATAAACCTATCCCTAACCCAAACGCTAACCCTAACCTTAACCCTAACCCTAAACCTAAACCTAAACCTAAGCCTAACCCAAACCGTAACCCTAACCCTAACCCAAACCAAACCCTAACCGGAACCGTAACCCTAACCCTAACCCTAACCTAACCCAAACCCTAACCCTAACCCAAACACTAACCTTCACCCTAAGCCTAACCCCTAACCCCTAACCCTAACCCTAACCCTAACCCTAAACCTAAACCTAAACCTACCCCTAAACGCAACCCAAAACATAACCCCAACCCTAAGCCTAACCCCAACCCTAACCCTAACCCTAACCCTAACCGTAACCCGTTCCCTAATCCTAACCCTAAACCAAACCCTAACCCTAACCCTAACCCTAACCATAACCCTAAACCAAACCCAAACCCTAATCATGACCCTAACCCAAACCCTAAACCTAACCTGAACTAAAACCCTAACACTAACCCTAACCCTAACCCAAACCCTAAAACTAACCCTAACCCTAAACCTAACCGAAACCCTAACATGAAACCTAACCCTAACTCTAACACTAACCCTAACCCTAACCCAAACGCTAAACCTAACACTAACCCTAACCCTAAACCTAAACCAAACCCTAACCCTAACCCAAACCCCAACCCTAACCCTAACCCTAACCCAAACCCTAAATCTAACACTAACCCTAACCCTAACACTCTCCCAAACCCAAACCTAACCCTAACCCTAACATTAACACTAACCCAAAACCAAACCCTAATCCTAAACCTAATCCACACCCAAACCGTCACCGTAAATCTAACCCTAAACCTAACCCAAACCCTAAATCTAACCTTAATCCTAACCCTAACTCTAACCCTATTAATAAACCTAACACTAACCCTAACCCTAACCCCAACCCAAACCGTTACTCTAAGCCTAACCCTAACCACACCTTAACCCTAAACCTAAACCTAACCCTAAACCTAAACCTAACCCTAACCCAAACCTAACCCTAACCCAAACCCAAACACTAACACTAAGCCTAACCCTAACCCTAACCCTAACCCTAACCCAAACACTAACGATAACCCTAAGCCTAACCCCTAACCCCTAACCCTAACCCTAACCCTAACCCTAAACCTAAACCTAAACCTAACCCTAAACCAAACCCTAACCCTAACCCTAACCATAACCCTAACCGTAACACTAACACTAAACCTAACCCTAACCCTTTCCCTAATCCTAAACCTAAACCAAACCCTAACCCTAAACCTAACCTTAACCATAACCCTAACCCAAACCCAAAACCTAATCATGACCCTAACCAAAACCCTAAACCTAACCTGAACTAAAATCCTAACACTATCACTAACCCTAACCCAAACGCTAAACCTAACACTAACCCTAACCCTAACCCTAAACCAAACCCTAACCCTAACCCAAACCCTAACCCTAACCCTAACCCTAACCCAAACCCTAACCCTAACACTAACCCTAACCCTAACACTCTCCCAAACCGAAACCTAACCCTAACCCTAACCCTAACCCAAACCCTATCCATAACCCTAACCTAACCCAAACACAAACACTAACCCTAACCCGAAACCTAACCCTAACCTTAACACTAAACCAAACCCTAACCCTAACCCTAAACCTAAACTTAAACCTAACCCTAACACAAACCCTAACCCTAACCCTAAACCTAACCCTAAAACTAACCCAAACCCAAATCCTAACACCACCCCAAACCCTAACCCTAACCCTAACCCTTACCCTAGTGCTATCCCTAACCCTAACTCGATCCCTAACCCAAACCCAAACCCTAAGCATAACCCTAATCTAACCAAACCCTGTCCCTGACCATGACACTAACACTAACCCTAACCCTAACCCTAACCCAAACACTAAAGCTAACTCTAACCCAAACCCAAACCCTAACCCTAACCTTATGCCTAACCCTAACCCAAACCCAAACCGAAACCCTAAACCTAAAAATAACCCTAAACCTAACCCAAACCCAAACCCTGATCCTAACCCTAATCCAAACCCAAACCCTAACCCTAACCCTAACTCTAACCCTAACCCAAATCCAAACCCTAAACCTAACCCTAACACAAACCCTAACCCTAACCCTAACCCTAACCCAAACCCTACAACTAACCCTAACCTAACAGTAACACTAACCCAAACCAAACCCTAAACCTAACCCTAACCCAAACCCAAACCGAAACCCTAACCCTAACCTTAACCCTAATCATAATCCTAAACCTAATCCAAACCCTAACCCTAACCCTAACCCAAACCCTAACCCTAATCCTAAGCCTATCCCCTAACCCTTTCCCTAACCGTAACCCATACCAAACCCTAATCCTAACCCTAACAATAACCCTAAAACTAAGTCTAACCCAAAACCTAATCTTAACCCTAACCATAACCCTAACCCTAACCTATATGAAACCCTAAACCTAACCCTAACCCTAACCCAAACCCTAACTCTAAATTTAACCCTAACCCTAAGCCTAAACCAATTCCTAACCCTAACCCTAACCATAACACTAACCCTAACACAAATCCTTACCCTAACCCTAACCCTAAAACAAACCCTAAGCCTAACAGTTACCCTAACCCTAACCCTAAACCTAAGCCTAAGCCAAACCCAAACACTAACCCTAAGCTTAATGGTAACCCTAACTCTAACCCAAACCCTAACCCTAACCCTAACCCTAACCCAAACCCAAACCCTAACACTAACCCTAACCCTAACCCAAACCCTAACACTAAACTTAAGCCTAACCCTAACCCTAACCCAAACACAAACCCTAACCCTAACCATAACCCTAAGCCTAACCCCTAACCCTTAACCCCTAACAATAACCATAACCCTAAACCTAACCCTAATCCTAATCCTAATACTAAGCCTAACCCTAACGCTAACCCAAACCCTAATTCTAACCCTAACCCTAACCCTCATCCTAACCCTAAACCTAAACCTAAGCCAAAGGCTAACCCTAACCCAAACCCTAACCCTAAACGTAACCCTAAAACTTACCCTAACCCAAACCGAAACCCTAACCCTAACCCTTACCCAAACCCTAACCGAAACCCTAACACTAACCCTAACCCTAACCCTAACCCTAATTCTAGCCCTAACCTTAACACTAACCCAAAACCTAACCCTAAACCTAAGCCTAAACCTAACCCTAAACCTAATCCAAACTAAACCGAAACCCTAACGCAAACCGAAACCCTAATGCTAACCCTTACCCAAACCCTAACCGTAACCCTAACACTAACCTTAACCCTAAACCTAACCCTAACCCTAATCCTAGCCCTAACTCTAACACTAATCCAAACCCTAACCCTAACCCTAACCCTAAACCTAACCCTAACCCTAATCCCAACCCAAACCTAAACCCTAACCCTAATCCTAAACCTAAGCCAAAACCAAATCCTAACCCTAACCCTAACACAAACCCTACACCTAACCCTAAACCTAACCATAACCCTCACCCTAACCCATACCCAAACTCTAACCCTAACTCTATCCCTAACACTAACCTAACCCAAACCAAACCTTAACCCTAACCCTAAAACTAACCCTAACTCTAACCATAAATCAATCACAATGCCTATAACTTACATTAAACATAACCGTAACCCTAACCCTAAACCTTACCCAAAACCTAACACTAACCCTAACCCAAACAATAACCCTAACCCTAAGTGTAACCCCTAACCCTATCCCTAACCCTAACCCATACCAAACCATAACCCTAACCCTAACCATAACTCTAAACCTAAGTCTAACAGAAAACCTAAACTTAACCCTAACCTTAACCCTAACCCGAACCCATACGAAACCCTAACCCTAAACCTAACCCTAAACCAAACCCAAACCCTAAACCTAACCCTAATCAAAATCCAAACCCTAACCCTAACCCTAACCCTAACCAAAACCCTAACTCTAACCTTAACGCTAACCCTAAGCCTAAACCTATTCCTAACCCTATCCCTAACCATAAGCCTAACCCTAACACAATCCCTTACCCTAACCCTAAACCTAAAATAAACACTAAGCCTAACTGTAACGCTAACCCTAACTCTAAAGCTAAGCCTAAGCAAAACCCAAACACTAACCCTAAGTCTAATCCTAACCCTAATCCTAACCCTAACCCAACACGTAACCCTAACCCTAACCCTAAACCTTACCCTAACCCAAACCCTAACCCTAATCTTAATGCTAACACTAAGCCTAACCCAAATCAAACCCTAACTGTAACTCTAACCCTAACCCAAACCCCAACACTAAATCTAACCCTAACCTTAACCCTAACCCATCCTCTACCCGTACCGTGACCCTAACACTAAACGTAATACTAAACAAACCCCTAACCCTATACCTAAACCTTACCCTAACCCAAACATTAACCCTAAAACTAACCCTAACCCAAACCCTAACCATAAACCTAACCCTAACCCTAACCCTAACCCTAACCCTAACCCAAACCCTAACTCTAACCCTAACCCAAACATTAACCCTAAACCTAACCCTAACCCAAACGCTAACTCTAAACCTAACCCTAGCCCAAAACCTAACCCTAAACCTAACCCTAACACAAACCCTAACCCTAACCCAAAACCAAACCCAAACCCTAAACTTAACCATAACCCTAACCCAAACTCTAACCATAACTCTAACCCTAACCCTAACCCTAACCGTAAACCTAACACTAACCCAAACCCTAACACTAACCCTAACCCTAACCCTAACCCTAACCCTAACCCAAACATTAAATCTAAACCTAACCCTAACCCAAACCCTACCACTAACCCTAACACAAACCCTAACCCTAACCCTAGCCTAAGCCTAAACCTAACCCTAACAGAAACCCTAACCCTAACCCTAACCCTAACCCTAACCCTAACCCTAACCCTAACCCTAACCCAAACTCAAACCCTAAACCTAATGATAAGCCTAACCCAAACCCTATCCCTAACCCTAAACCTTATCCAAACGCTAAATCTAACCCTAACCCTAACCTGAACCAAAACCTAAACCTAACACAAACCCTGACCCTAACACTAACCCTAACCCAAACCCTAAACCTAACCCTAACCCTAACTCAAATATTAACCCTAAACCTAAAGCTGACCCTAACGCTAACCATAAACCTAACCCTAACCCAAACCCTAACCCTAACCTAACCTTAACCCAAACCCTAACCCTAATCCTAACCCTAACCCAAACCCAAACCCAAACCCTAACCCTAACTCAAACTCAAAACCTAACCCTAACCCTAACCCTAACCCTAACCCTAACCCTAACCTTAACCCAAACTCAAACCCTAAACCTAATGCTAACCCTAACCCAAACCCTATCCCTAACCCTAACCCTTATCCAAACCCTAAATCTAACCCTAACCCTAACCAGAACCAAAACCTAAACCTAACACAAACCCTGACCCTAACACTATCCCTAACCCAAACCCTAAACCTAACCCTAACCCCAACCCAAATATTAACCATAAACCTAACGCTAACCCTAACGCTAACCATAAACCTAACCCTAACCCAAACCCTAACCCTAACCTAACCTTAAGCCAAACCCTAACCCTAATCCTAACCCTAACCCAAACCCAAACCCTAACCCTAACCCTAACTCAAAGCCTAACCCTAACACTAACCCTAACCCTAAACCTAACCCTAACCCT
>JAJHUQ010000058.1:2445000-2452500 GCA_035773235.1 Eospalax fontanierii | reverse complement strand
TAACGCTAACAAAAACCCTAAACATAAACCTAACCCAAACCCAAACCATAACCGTAACCCTCACCCAAACCATAACCCTAATCCTAACCCTAACGCTAACACAAACCCTAACCCTAACCCGAACCCTAACCCAAACCATAACTCTAACCCTAAACCTAACCAAAACCCAAACCCAAACCCTAACCCTAACCCTAACCCTATCCCTAACCCTAAACCTAACCCAAACCCTAACCCTAACCCTCACCCTAACTCAAAACCTAACCCTAACCCTAACCCAAACCCTAACCCGAAACCTAACCCTAACCCTAATCCTAACCCTAACCCTAACCCAAAAACTAACACTAACTGTAACGCAAACCCTAAACCTAAACCTAACACTAACCCTAACCCAAACCCTAACACTAACACTAACACTAACACTAACCCTAACACTAAACCAAACCCTAACCCTAACCCTAAACCAAACCAATACCCTAACCCTAACTCTAATCCTAATCCTAACCCTAACCATAACCCTAACCCAAACCCAACCCTTAACCCTAACCCTAACCCTAACCCAAACCCTAAACTTAACCCTAACCAGAACCCTAAACCTAACTCAAACCCTAAACCTAAACCCTAACCCTAACCAATACCCTAAACATAACCTTCACGCTAACCCTAACCCTAACCCAAACCCTAACCCTATCCCTAAACCTAACCAAAAACCTAAACCTAACTCTAATCCTAACCCTAACCCTAACCCAAACCCTAACCCTAACCCTAAACCTAACCCTAAACCTAACCGTAACCCTAATCCTAACACTAACCCTAACCCTAACACAAACCCAATCCCTAACCCCAACCCCCACCCAAACCCTAACCCTAACCCTAACCCTAACTCAAAACCTAACCCTAACCCTAACCCAAACCCTAACCCGAAACCTAACCCTAACCCTAATCCTAACCCTAACCCTAACCCAAAGAATAACCCTAACTGTAACCCAAACCCTAACCCTAAACCTAACACTAACCCTAACCCAAACCCTAACACTAACACTAACACTAACCCTAACACTAAACCAAACCCTAACCCTAACCCTAAACCAAACCAATACCCTAACCCTAACTCTAATCCTAATCCTAACCCTAACCATAACCCTAACCCAAACCCAACCCTTAACCCTAACCCTAACCATAACCCAAACCCTAAACTTAACCCTAACCAGAACCCTAAACCTAACTCAAACCCTAAACCTAAACCCTAACCCTAACCAATACCCTAAACATAACCTTCATGCTAACCCTAACCCTAACGCAAACCCTAACCCTAACCCTAACCCTAACCCTAACCCTAACCCTAACCCAAACCCTAACCCTAACACTAACCCTAACCCTAACACTAACCCAAATCCTAACCCTAACATTAACCCAAACCAAAACCCTAAACCTAACTATAATCCTAACCCTAACCCTAATCAAAACCCTAACATTAAACCTTTCCCTAACCCTAACCCAAAATCTAAACCTAACCCTAATCCTAACCCTAACCGTAACCCTAATCCTAACCCTAACCCTAACCCTAACACAAACCCAACCCCTAACCCTAACCCTAACCCTAACCCTAACCTTAATCCAACCCTAACCCTAATCCTAATTCTAACCCTAACCCAAAAACTAACCCTAACAATAACCCAAAATCCTAACCCTAACCCTAACCCTAACCCAAACCCTAACACTAACCCAAACCCTAAACCTAAACCTAAACCAAACCAAAACCCTAACCCTAACTCTAATCCTAACCCTAACCCTAACCCTAACCCTAACCCTAATCCTAACACTAACCCAAACCATAACCCTAACCCTAAACCAAACCAAAACCCTAAACCTAACCCTAAACCTAACTCTAATCCTAACCCTAACCCTAATCAAAACCCTAACATTAAACCTAACCCTAACCCTAACGCAAAATCTAAACCTAACCCTAATCCTAACCCTAAACCTAACCCTAATCCTAACCCTAACCCTAACCCTAACACAAACCCAACCCCTAACCCTAACACTAACCCTAATCCTAATTCTAACCCGAACCCAAACCATAACCCTAACCCTAAACCTAACCCGAAACCTAAACCTAACACTAACGCTAAGCCTAAACCAAACCCTAACTCTAACCCTAAACGTAACCCTTACCCTAATCCTAACCGTATCCCTAACCCTAATACTAAACCTAACCCAAAACCACACCGTAACCACAAAGCTAACTCAAACCCTAACCTTAAACCTAACCCAAACCCAAACCCTAACCCTAACCTTAACCCTAAACCAAACCCTAAACCTAAACCGTAAACCTAACACTAACCCTAACCCTATTCCTAACCCTAACCCTAACCCTAACCTTAACCCAAACCCTAACCCTAAACCTAACCCTAAGCCAAACCCTAATCAAACCCTAACCCTAACCCAAACCCTAACCCTAACACTAAACCTAACCGTAATCCTAAACCTAACCCTAACCTTAACCCAAAAAGTAAACCTAACCCTAAACCTAACCCTAACCCAAAACCTAACCCTAACCCAAATCCTAATCCTAACCCTAACCCTAATCCTAAACCTAACTCTAACCCTAACCCAAACCCTAACCCTAACCCTTATCCAAACCCTAACCCTAACCCTAACCCTAACCCGAACCAAAACCTAAACCTAACCCAAACCCTGACCCTAACACTAACCCTAACCCAAACCCTAAACCTAACCCTAACCCTAACCCAAACCCAAACCCTTACACTAATCCTCACCCTAACCCTAACCCAAACCGAAACCCAAACACTAAATCTAACCCAAACCTTAAACCTAACCAAATCAAAACGTAACCCTTACACTAACCCTAACCCCAAGCCTAATCCTAAACCAAACCCAAACAATAACCCTAACCCTAACCCTAACCCAAACACAAACCCAAACCCTAACCCTAACTCTAAACATAACACAAACCCAAAACCTAACCCTAAACCTAACCCTTCCCCAAAACCTAACCATAACCAGAACCCAAACCATAACTCTATCCCTAAACCTAAACCTAACCCTAAACCTTACCCTAATCCAAACGCACACCCTAACCCTAACCCTAACCCTAACCCTAAACCTAACCCAAGCCCTAGCACTAACCTTAGCCTAAACTTAACCCTAACCCAAACGCTAAACCTAAACCTAACCAAACCCTAACCCTAATCCTAACACTAACCCTTACCCAAACACTAACCTTATCGCAAACCCTCACCCTAAACCTAACCTAAACCCTAACCCTAACCCTAACCCTAACCCTAACCCAAACCCAAACCCTAACCCTAACCATAACCCTAACCCATCCTCTACCCGTACCCTAACCCTAACACTAAACCTAATACTAAACAAACCCCTAACCCTATACCTAACCCTTACCCTAACCCAAACATTAACCCTAAAACTAACCCTAACCCAAACCCTAACCCTAACCCAAACCCTAACCCTAACCCTAACCCTAACCCAAACCCTAACCCTAACCCTAACCCAAACATTAACCCTAAACCTAACCCTAGCCCAAAACCTAACCCTAAACCTAACCCTAACACAATCCCAACCCTAACCCAAACACAAACCCAAACCCTAAACCTAACCCTAACCCTAACACTAACCCTAACCCTAAACCTAACACTAACCCTAACCCAAACCAAACCCTAACTCAAACCCTAAACCTAACCCTAACCCTAACATTAACCCTAACCGAAACCAAACCCTAACCTTAACCCTAACCCAAACCCAGACCCTTACACTAATCCTCACCCTAACCCTAACCCAAACCCAAACCCAAACACTAAATCTAAACCTAACCCTAACCCAAAATCCTAAACCGAAACCTAACCCTAACCCAAATCTTCACACTAATCCTAAACCTTACACACACCCTAACCCTAACCTTAACCCTAACCCAAACCCAAACCCTAACCCTAACACTAACCCAAACCCAAACCCTAAGCCTAACCCTAACCCTAACCCTAACCATAACTCTAACCCTAACCCTAACCCTAACCCTGACCCAAACCCAAACCCTAACCCTAACACAAAACCTAACCCTAAAACAAACCCTAAAACTATCCCTAACCCTAACCCTAAACCTAAAAGTAACCCTAACCCAAACACAAACCCTAACACTAACCCTAACCCTAAACCTAACCCAAACCCTAACCGTAACCCTAAACCTAACCCTAACGCTAACAAAAACCCTAACCATAAACCTAACCCAAACCCAAACCATAACCGTAACCCTCACCCAAACCATAACCCTAATCCTAACCCTAACGCTAACACAAACCCTAACCCTAACCCGAACCCTAACCCAAACCCTAACTCTAACCCTAAACCTAACCAAAACCCAAACCCAAACCCTAACCCTAACCCTAACCCTAACCCAAACCCTAACCCTAATCCTAACCCAAACACAAACCCTAAACCTAACCCTAACCCTAACCCTCACCCTAACCCTAACCCAAACCCTAACCCTAACCCTAACCCAAACCCAAACCCTAACCCTAACCCTAACCCTAACCCTAACCCTAAGCCTAAACCTAAACCTAAACGTAACCCTAACCCAAACGCAATCTCTAACCCTAACCCTAACCCTAACCCTAACCCTAACCCTAAACCTAACCGTAACCCTAACACTAACCTTAACGCTAACACAAACCCTAACCCTAACCCTAACCCTAACCCTAACCCTAACCCAAACACAAACCCTAACACTAACCCTAACCCTAAACCTAACCCAAACCCTAACCGTAACCCTCACCCAAACCATAACCCTAATCCTAACCCTAACTCTAACACAAACCCTAACCCTAACGCGAACCCTAACCCAAACCCTAACTCTAACCCTAAACCTAACCCAAACCCAAACCCTAACCCTAACCCTAACCCTAACCCAAACCCTAACCCTAATCCTAACCCAAACCCAAACCCTAAACCTAACCCTAACCCTAACCCTAACCCTCACCCTAACCCAAACCCTAACCCTAACCCTAACCCAAACCCAAATCCTAAACCTAACCCTAACCCTAACCCTAAACCAAACCCTAAACCTAAACCTAAACGTAACCCTAACCCAAAGGCAAACCCTAACCCTAACCCTAACCCTAACCCTAACCGTAACCCTAACCCTAACCTTAACGCTAACACAAACCCTAACCCTAACCCTAACCCTAACCCTAACCCTAACCTAACACAAACCCTAACTCTAACCCTAACCCTAATCCAAACCCAAACCCTAACCCTAACCCTAACAATAACGCAAAACCTAACCCTAACCCTAACCCAAACCCAAACCCTAACCCTAAACCTAACCCTAACCCAAACACAAACCCAAACCCTAACCCTAACCCTAAACATAACTCAAACCCAAACCCTAACCCTAAACCTAACCCATACCCAAACCCTAACCATAACCAGAACCCAAACCACAACTCTATCCCTAAACCTAACCCTAACCCTAAACCTTACCCTAATTCAAACGCACACCCTAACCCTAACCCTAACCCTAAACCTAAACCTAACCCAAGCCCTAACAATAACCTTAGCCTAAACTTAACCCTAACCCAAACGCTAATCCAAACCCAAACCCTAATCCTAACACTAATCCTAAACCTAACCCTAACACTCACCCTAAACCAAACGGAAACCCTAACCCTAAACCTAACTCTAATACAAACCCTAACCCTAACCCTAACCCAAACCCAAACCCTAACCCTAACCATAACCCAAACCCATCCTCTACTCATACCGTGACCCTAACACTAAACCTAATACTAAACAAACCCCTAACCCTATACCTAACCCTTACCCTAACCCAAACATTAACCCTAAAACTAACCCTAACCCAAACCCTAACCCTAAACCTAACCCTAACACAAACCCTAACCCTAACCCTAACCCTAACCCTAACCCTAACCCTAACCCAACCCCTAACCCTAACCCTAAACCAAACATTAACCCTAAACATAACCCTAACCCAAACGCTAACCCTAAACCTAACCCAAGCCCAAAACCCAACCCTAAACCTAACTCTAAAACAAACCCTAACCCTAACCCAAAACCAAACCCAAACCCTAAACTTAACCGTAACCCTAACCCAAACTCTAACCATAACTCTAACCCTAACCCTAAACCTAACCCTAAACCTAACACTAACCCAAACCCTAACACTAACCCTAAACCTAAACCTAACCCTAACCCTAACCCTAACCCAAACATTAAACCTAAACCTAACCCTAACTCAAACCCTAACACTAACCCTAACACAAACCCTATCCCTAACCCTAACCCTAGCCTAAGCCTAAACCTAACCCTAACAGAAACCCTAACCCTAATCCTAACCCTAACCCTAAACCTAACCCTAACCCAAACCCAAACCCTTACACTAATCCTCACCCTAACCCTAACCCAAACCCAAACCCAAACACTAAATCTAACCCAAACCTTAACCTTAACCAAATCAAAACGTAACCCTTACACTAACCCTAACCCCAAGCCTAATCCTAAACCAAACCCAAACAATAACCCTAACCCTAACCCTAACCCAAACACAAACACAAACCCTAACCCTAACTCTAAACATAACACAAACCCAAAACCTAACCCTAAACCTAACCCTTACCCAAACCCTAACCATAACCAGAACCCAAACCATAACTCTATCCCTAAACCTAACCCTAACCCTAAACCTTACCCTAATCCAAACGCACACCCTAACCCTAACCCTAACCCTAACCCTAAACCTAACCCAAGCCCTAGCACTAACCTTAGCCTAAACTTAACCCTAACCCAAACGCTAAACCTAAACCTAACCTAACCCTAACCCTAATCCTAACCCTAACCCTTACCCAAACACTAACCTTATCGCAAACCCTCACCCTAAACCTAACCTAAACCCTAACCCTAACCCTAACCCTAACCCTAACCCCAACCCAAACCCTAACCCTAACCATAACCCTAACCCATCCTCTACCCGTACCCTAACCCTAACACTAAACCTAATACTAAACAAACCCCTAACCCTATACCTAACCCTTACCCTAACCCAAACATTAACCCTAAAACTAACCCTAACCCAAACCCTAACCCTAAACCTAACCCTAACCCAAACCCTAACCCTAACCCTAACCCTAACCCAAACCCTAACCCTAACCCTAACCCAAACATTAACCCTAAACCTAACCCTAACCCAAACGCTAACCCTAAACCTAACCCTAGCCCAAAACCTAACCCTAAACCTAACCCTAACAGAAACCCAACCCTAACCCAAACACAAACCCAAACCCTAAACCTAACCCTAACCCTAACACAAACCCTAACCCTAAACCTAACACTAACCCTAACCCAAACCAAACCCTAACTCAAACCCTAAACCTAACCCTAACCCTAACATTAACCCTAACCGAAACCAAACCCTAACCTTAACCCTAACCCAAACCCAAACCCTTACACTAATCC